>JBBBDQ010001490.1:2617500-2637500 GCA_037127315.1 Ascarosepion bandense
TTCCACTACATATTGCCTTAAATTATTTTTTCATTGAGGTTTCACCCCCCACCAAAAAAAAGTGAATGGTGACTGATGAGAAGGCATCACCTATGAATGATTTACGTTTGCACATATATTTGGGATTTGATGTGCGTCTTCCTCATTCCAAGTTTTTTTGCCTAATTTCAATTTCCTGATTGATGAATGATAATTTTTCCTTTTATTTACATGGATATCCATATCAGTTTTTGTCAAAGCATTCTGACCATTCTTTCTAGCCTCCTTTGAAGCCCAAATATTGTGGTGTAAATGACAAATACTAACAAGAAACCCTTATTTGACTACAAGTTTTTCTCCTTACTGCTGCCATTTTATCACAACACCATTGCTTTCGAGCAGATATTGAAACATCAATTCCTGTATGATCACTGGTTAAGCAATGTCGAGCCTGGTTGATACCTAGATGGGAGACTGCTTGGGAATACTAGGGGCTATAAGCTTAAATGTACAGATGGATAATGGCCTAGAATTATTAATCAGAGCTGAGTTCTCATTTCTGTTGGGTTCATTATATTCACTTATGTGCAAATATCCTTGGGAACAGTATGAATCAGCCTCTTCTCCCCCACTGGCTATGGGTTAATTAATAAAACTTGTATAAATAAACCATACCACTATTACTGATATATTGAAAGGCCTCCCTTTTCAGTTTAACTACCAGATTCCTTTCAGATATCTGGCAGTATACCCCAAAATGCCAACTGCAAGTCAGAGAAACTAAAATAAAACAAGTAAAAAAAATGTAAATACCTAGGAAGTGTTCTGACAGAGGATGGAAAGTGCGACAATGAGATCCAAAGATGCATTGGCATGGCCAAGGATGCATTTCAAAAGCTAACCAGAATACTCAGAGACAGGAAAATCTCACTGGAAATAAAAAGAATGCTGGATTGCTATGTGATATCTGTCTTTCTGTATGGAAGTGAATGTTGGATGATCTGATCAAGGATGAAGGCAAGGCTTGAGGCAGCAGAAATTCAATTTTACAGAAGGATGCTGAGGATATCATGGATTGAGCATATGAGCAACAATGAGATGTTAGAGAGGATGCAAACAAGAAGAAAATTCATACTCAGGAAGAGACAACTGAGGTTCCTGGGACACGTAATGAGGAAGGAGAGCCTGGAGAATTTAATGCTCACAGGGGAAAGCAGTGCAAGACCTACTTGTTAAGCTTGAGCTAATGGATGGTGGAGCAGGGTTTGGGAGGGATACCAAGATGAAAAGAATTGAGAGCGACAAGAGACAGAGCTAAGTAGAAATCCATGATTGCCTATGTCTAAAAGGGACACTGCACATGAAGAAGAATCACTAAACCATTTTCTTCCTTCCCGCCCGCAAAAAAAGAAAATTTGGATAATATAAAAAAATATTTTCTGACTTTAAATAACCTGCAAAGCATTGATAAACCATAGAAAATAAATCACAGCAATGTTGATTCTTAAATGCTGTTAGCTGTTTATAAAGAGCCAGTGTCAACCAATATGGTGGCTACTTATATGCAACAACTCTAGATGAAGGAAGATAATCAACACTCCCCATCTTTCATTTGTCATCCCTTTTGTTAATGTTCAGGGCTAAATGTTTTTCTTGCTTCAAGACATTATGCAAACTCTCTGATGATGTAACTTTTGTCAAGGGCTCAGCCAGTTGACTTTTGGTATCAATCAGCTTTACCTCACTGATTTCTCTCTTTACAACCATATCTAAACTTATTTATAAATGGAACTTTGTGTGTGTCCATTACCTATAGACTCAAATGACTGAACCGATTTTCTTGAAAATTTACACAGTTGTACTATAAGCATCTGCGAGTGTTCTTAGCTAGGTTTTTTGTCGAGGTACCCCCGATAAATATCGAAAAAATCAGGTTATAGGAGTGGTCCGATTTTAATCAAATTTGATACACTCATAGACAAAGACATAAGAAGCGATATTCAGAGGTTTCAAGGTTGCAGTTCTTACAATAGTGCAGAAAATTTGATATCGATATCAGGAAATCAAAGTTTGACTTACATCCATTCATTTTTCTTTCAGTCTACAGTTTCGCTTTAACTGGAAACAACTATTGCTTTTTAGTCTTTCGTGCCAACATCCAAAAAGTCTGAGCTCCAGGACCATGAATTAGTTTTAAAGCTTTCATTACACTCTAGCAACGCCGGGCTATACTGCTAGTCCTTTATAATTGCTTCATCAAACTCTTTTCTTTCAAGATTCTGGAAGACTATAATAAGTCAATGAAGGATTTGTTGTCAGTATAGCATTTGATTTTAATTTTGCCATTCATTTCCCTGAAAAATTTATTCCAGAATTGTATTCATTTAGAATGCTGTTTCACTTGCTTCTTGCAGGGCCAAACATTCAGCTGCTAGCAAACTCCTTATGATCCTCCTTATTTTTTGTGATTGACAATGAATGGGTATGTGTTCCCCTCCTTGTCAACAAGCGATATCAAGTATCCCACTTGAGTGTCACCATTCCTTTCATCCAGTGAATTGTGATAACATTGTGACCAATTTTCAGAGCATATATTCCTAGTGCAACCACTATCTAGCACAGCACATCCAAATGTTTCTCCAAGCATCCTTCAATGATGTATTAGGTCTAGATTTTTGGCAAACAAGGTAATGTTCACTGCCTCTTCATCAAGTGCTCCATTTGCATGAGATTGATGAGGACAATTCTTTGCCCAGTGTAGGATGGATTTAAAGATAGAACATTTTGTAGTTATTTCAGCTTGGTCAATTGGGTTTCTCCTACCAATGTTGCTTCTGGAGATTGCGTCACCTCTTCTGTTGCTCTCTTGACTTGCAGCTGCCCTACCTCTGCCACAAAATCTATTCTTTTCTATGTAGAGTCTATCTGCTGGTTTCTCCTTGATGCTTTTGGTTAGGCTATAATTATTTTTCTATTTTTAAGACAGCAATATCTTCTAATTTTCTAAGTAAGGTTTTCATTTCCTCACATCGCAATTTAGAAATTGTTGCTCTTATGAGTTCTGTTTTTAAGTCAGCACTTTTCAAGAGTTCGTCTGCTCTAATTTGATCTAGCAGCTCAATCTTCAAAGCCTTAGTTTTGTTGTTGAGTCTCTCAAAGTCATTAATATAGGTTTCAATGAACATATCAGCTGGCTTCTGATATTCTTCAAATTCTGCATATGTTATGTCTGTCTTCTGATGCTCATCACTGACAAAGAGTTCATCCAGTTTATCAATTAGTTTGTCAAGATCATTATCTGCATTTAGCTCTCCAATTGGCAATTCCAATACTGCCTTTCCGGCTCTGCCCTCCAAAGGCAGTTGCTGGTGCATGTTCTTTTTTCTCAATTTTGGAACAGATTGCCTATAATTTCAATTCCTTCACCTATAATGTCATCGATCATGACTTGGCAGCTCAGATACAACCACTTTCTCACCAGCGTAATGTGGCTTCCCTGTGTCTTTTCTACAAATAGTTTCACGGCTTCTGCTCTGAGGAACTTAGCTCACTGGTGCCCCCTATGCATGAATTTACACAAGCCACTAGATTAGCAACTAGGTTCCACTTTTTTACTGTGAAACCAATAAATTGTAAACACAACTTATACTCTCAGCTTTTCTCGCATTTCCCGCCTGTGGAATTCCCTTCTATTTACTTGCTTCCCTGACAACTACAATCTCCAAGAATTTAAATGTAAAGTCAATAGTTATTTCCTATCTTACTGACTTGCATCCTCTCTCTCATGCTCATTTCTCTCTCTGTCCACTCTCATCACATCAGTATTCTCATCCTTCTCTTACCCACTTCCTCACACACCCAATAACTTTCCTCCTATGTAACCCCCTGCACACCATTGGCAGTAAACTGCTTTGCTTGGGGTGATATGATTACAAAAAAAAAATATGCTTAGATGTTCACCAGTTTTGGTGGGTTTTTGAAACTGGCCATTTTTTTTTAGTGTGGCATTGGAAAATGATGTCTTTTAATTTGGATTTGATATTTTTATAACTGTTAAACCTTTGCCTTATTTAACTGACAAAAAAAAAGCACTTATGCAAGTTAAGTCCAGTTGTTTATTCTCAAGATAGTGGAAATACCCAAGAAAGACACCAAAAACCTGGAAAAAAAAAAACAATGCCAAAATTTAAGTCACAGTACCATTTTCCCCTACCCAGATTTTTTGTAGTACGTTTCCTTTTTCTTTGTATTAACCACAAATTTCCTTTTCTTCTCTATATTTTTTATATTTTTAATCTATTCCATTTTTTTTGTTTTGCTCTGCTATTAGCCATTTTCAAAGAGTTGGTATCAGCCAGTATATATTTATCCTGTTCCCCTACTGGAGCGAGTTGTGACACAAGGTCTGGCCACTGGTCAAAGATTACTCAGTCCCCAGCATATGCATTAACTGGGTAGAAAGCTTGTCTTAGCATGTCTATGCTTGTCTTTTCTGCTTGTGCAGACCTGCCAGATGTCAACCTCTATGGTAGCTGCTTATATGCAACATCTCCAGATCAAGGTAGATAATCAACAAATGCTCAGAGTTGGAAGAAAAAAAAAAGAAATATGTGCAAATAAACCCAATAATAAACATTTTAGCAAAACTGTCAAAAAAAAAAATTGCTCAGAAATTTCTGGAGAAATTTCTTGTTAAAAAACTTTGATCTAGTGTTCTTGTCTTCTCCTTCTCTAGCAACCGCTCACTCGCCCTCATTTTACATGAGTGACATCTTCCTGTCAATCATCTTCCACTCTCAATCTCAGATGACATCACCCTATCAATCAACCTCCCCTGTCTACTCAAATGACAGACCCCCCCTCAACCTCACTACCATCATTTGCCTTCTTTTCTCTAGTGACATCAATTGGAGTAGATAGACTTAACTATTGCCCAGTTCACTTTTGAACACGTGAAGAGGCTCATCCCTTGTTTCCTGTTTAGGATGTGGTTTCCGGCTTTCTCTTTTCTAATCATTTTACCCATAAGTACCCCCATGCGCATCAGTGGCGTCACCACCTTGCTTGGGGTGATACGATTAAAAAAAAAAAAATTTCTCCCTGCTGTGATACTTGGCCTCAGCTCTCTTCTCAGATGATATCCCAACCCCATTAATCCACCACCTCTTTCTTCTTGGATGACCCCTTCCCCATCATATCTGGGGTGCAATGCACAAATTGTCGCTATTTTATATTTTTAATTTCATGCATATACATTGTTTTGAATTTGTTGATTGCATAGTATAGTAGGGTTGGTTGGGCACCATTTGTGAGTAAAAGAGTACCATGATGCAATTCACTTTGCCAGAAATTTAGTAACTGCATGCTGTACTGCTTGGCATTCATGCCGGAAGCTCCAATACAAACATTTTAGAGTGTTTGGGAGTTAATCTGAGGACAGTACAGAGGATTCGGAAAGAATTGGATGAGTCTAATGGTGATCGTGAAGGCAGCATTATGCCTATAATCATCATCTTTCAGACTCCACACCGAGTCCTACATTAAGTGTCTTGAGGAGGTAGTGCTGCTCTGGATAAAAAGGGTGGCAGCTGGAAGACCCTATGTCTGGCAACAGGACTTTGCACTATACCACACAAGCTGGAGAACCTACTCATGGCTGTCAGACAATTTCTGCAACTACATCACTCCCTTACATCTGGCCACCAAACACCCCAGACTGCAACCCCCATTGATTATTAGGTGCAGGGAACAGTTGAGTTACTTCTTGTAATACCAAAGATGAACTGAAATCAAAGGATGTGGCAACATTGACCAACTTAAACATGGAGACTGACCAAAAGTTTCACGAGATACTGAAATCGTATGGAGGCCGTGGTTGAAGCTAATGGCGGTTTTCTTGAATCAATTTACTCTTTAGTATTTCAAAATATTTTTCTTCAGTTTTTGTAAATTTTGTTAAAATGAGGTCTGTGTTATTTTCATTATGTGCCATTTAAACAAGTTTATTGCACTCGGCATATTTTGTAATAATTGCTTTAAAAATATAACAATTATCGGTTGATGTTTTACAACTGTATGCTCTTAGTAACACTATATCATAATACCAAGCTGAAGAAAGAGTCATGAGGATCCATGCAATTGGCATTATCCAACCCATACACATGCACGCAAATACCATATGGGAAAAGCATGAATCTGTCACTTCTCCCTCCAACTATTTGTTAAATAACAAAACAGATTGGGTTCTATAGCCTTGGTTGACAATTAGTCTACTACAGAAAGTAATGGCAACTTACTGCAGGCAAATCTTCTGCCCAGTCAGTAATGTCTCTTTTGAGACATGATCACCCTCGCGTGTACCACATATGGCACTTAACTGACTGTGGTCGCCAATAATCTTGCTGTCAATCTTAACAACAGAAGAAGTAGATAAGTTTATTGTCTGATTCACACTCTTTCCTGGTTTTTTGAACAGCAGTACAAGTTAAATTAGTTTTAGGGTTGGATTTCTGATTTCTTATAATGTCTTCTTCATTCTCTTTTACTCCCAGTAGCTACTTGCATTTTAGTGACATTATCACCTTGCTTGGGGGTGAATTGTTTAAAAAAGATATGCAGATGACACAGTGTTGATAGCAAACACAGAAAGGAAATTATAAGAACGCCTACAGAAAATAATGAAGGAAAGTGAAAAAAAAAGGAGTAGATTAACATCACTTATAAGAAGAGAGAATGCAATACAGGAGATGCAGAAAGCCTTCTACAAAAGTTAGTGAAGGAAAACAAGAAGAAAGGGTGAAGCCTCCATTCTAAGAAGACAGAATGCATGGTTGTTAGCAAAAGGGACAGCCCAAAATGCAAATTACAAATTGGAGATACCAAAATCAAACAAGTACTATAATTAAAATACCTGGAAAGTATTTTAACAATAGAACACTGATATTCTAAGGGGCACTGAGATAATGAAAAATGCATTTCAAAAGTTAAGCAAAATATTAAACAGTAAAATTGCTTTTGATTTTTGAAAATCAAAATGAAAAGGCACTTATACTTAACATCAGTAATTTCTAGGGCACATGAGGAAAGAGGGTTTGGTAAATTTGGTACTAACAGGATCGAATGAAGACAAGAAAATGTGTAATCTACCTAAAGAGCTTGAGTAAATGGACTACAGAACAATATTTAGGAGAGCAAAGATAAAATCTATTAAAAACTACAATAGAAAAGTAAAAATGGTGGAGAGCCTTGATGCAATAATTCTCTGAGGGAAAATGACAAAATTCTTTTCTGTCTGAATTTTTGCTATAAATTATTATTTATATTAATGTGGATAATTGTCCTCATTTTTGTTGTTACAACATCTCAGTCATTATAGCCTCCAGCCCTCATCAAGTACTTGATGATCTGAGTAGCCTGCAGGGAATTTCTTACTAAACCCTTTAATTTATGGATGTAGATAGTTCTCGTTCTGATGACCTTATCCAGGGGAGCTTACTCATCTAGTTGTTATGAAATGATGGCAGGGTTTCAGCAGTGAGAGAAAAGTGAGGCTTTGGTGTGTGTATTCAAATGTGACAAGTACCAGTGCTAGCAGCAAGCAGGCTAGGTTTAAGACTCCAAGTTTTCCACTCAGGATTGTCCCACAGGACCAAAAGCATTGGTTTATGAATTTGGTGACCTAGTAATGGTGAGTTCAATCCCTGGTCTAGGCAGTGCATACTTGGACTCAGTGAAAACTAGGCAAGAATTAACTGAGCAGTACGAATTGAGATGATCAGTGGAAAGAGAACAATCTAACTCTATAGATTAAAGAAAAGGTTCTGTTAAATGTTGTTTGAAAGTTACTTAGTGACAAGCACCTGAAGAAGGTTGTAGAGAACTAGAGCCAAAACTTTGAGATAATAACAAAGATGAGGACAATAATCTGAATATCAGTAATGTAAATAATCCAAGTCTTTTCTAATTTACTTTTCCTTTCTGTCCTAGAATCAAGTTCCCTCCAAAGAATCTTTTGATTCAAGCCAAAAGTTATGTGATGAATATTTTCTAATTGCAAAAAAAAAAAAAATTTGGTACATTGATTTCTGAAATTTGCGAATTATTTTGACAAACTTTTATGCATAGCATATTATTGTCATTAAAATTTTTTTTTCCTGACCTTCCCTAAAGCCTTAAACCACATTTCAGCAGTTGTATTTATCAAAGAATGATTGCAGCTTTGATTCAACGAATTTATTGACTTCTTGAAATTGTTTAAACCACTGACAAGCTGAGAAAAGTAGAACAAGTGCTCATCTGAAAATATGCTTAATAAAAAAGAACTTTCTATCCAAACTTGATTTGCAGTATAGACTTGGTAAATTAAAAACACTACATTGTCATACTAAAAACCATTGATCAGTTTAATTGTTTAGAAAGTAGGTCTTTTCTCTTCCAAGGCCTCATTCAAACAATCCAATACCTTGCAACAGCCTTTTGCAGTAAATTTAAGCTTCATTATAAAGATTTCCATCAATTTTGTCTTCAACAGGTTCTACTTAGATTGAGATGTTAGGAACAATCACAAATCAAGACTAGATTGTTTTTTCTTTTGTTTCGCAATCTATAAAATGATATATGTCAACAATAACCATGCTAATCTGAAATTGCCATAGAATGTAACCTAAACCCTATCACTCCCAGTGGAGCATAGGCCAAATGGATTGTCGATGCTTCTGTAATTTGTCTTTTTTTATAAATAGGCATGTCAACGATGCGCAAACCACTTTATCCTCTTGGCAAGGTAGACTGGTTGTCAACCAAGGCTATAGAACTCAATCTGTCCTGCTATTTAACCCATAGCTAGAGGAAGAAAAAGATGGATTAATACTTTTCCCAAGGGTATTTGCACATAAGTAAATGCATTGAATTGGAATTTGAACTCAGCTCTCCAGTTTTTCATTCCAAGCTGATATTCACTCCTCCATAGAATATGCACCAGTATATATCCAAGCATTACAAAATTTATCTCCAAATGTAAACAACAAAGAACCTAGTGATGAGGAAGTCAAGAAAAGTATTTAAAAAAGTAATGAAGATTACTAAAGCAACTGAGGGTGAATTTTAAAATATAGCACTGCCTTAATTCGACAAGTTTTACAGTTTCAGGAAGAAAGTCTGGAATCAGAAGTACATCCCAAAGCAATCGGATTTCTCCTGCATTAACACAATGGGAAAACAAAAATTCAGACCCTAAGACACTCCCATGTACAGAGGTATCTCATTTGGATGTATTATCATGAAAGTACTAAAAAACAGTATATTGATGAGACTCTCACTGTTCTGTGATAGTTAAGTTCTGACAACCCAATTTGGTTTCCACTCTGGTAAGGAGTGTATGATGGCAAAAATACTGTAGTGGCATCTTAAATTTCCAAGAACCATTTCTACAAAGCAGGCAATCTCCTCTATAAAGCTTCAAAAGCAAAAAATATTAAATAAAATATCTCTCTAATGCTTTTTGACGATTTCTTTTATCTAATTGTTCTTGCTTTTACACTTATTAGTAATAGTTTAAAACTGTTTTAATTTCTTCAATGAAGCATCCTTAAATATAACAGGTGATGAAAATGGGTTGCATACAACAATGTTAAATGTAGTATGCAACAGCTAATAATTGCTGCAGTAGTGAGTGATATCCATGCCGAGCCAGTGCCAAGTACTAAACACCTCCAGCCTGCCCTTTTTATAATAGGCTGTCACAGGATCTATTGTTGTGCACTCCATACAAACGCCAATTTCCAATTTTCCTATGGCCTTTGTCATGGATGAACAAGCTTGCCTCACAAAATATGTGGTATGCCATATTCCTGGATGCCCACTGCGTTGATGTACTTCCATTATCTGATTGGGACTCATGGTGTTGAGGGAAGCAGCACATACATTTTGCACAGGTTCAGTCCCCTTTTTGACTATATTGGGGTACACAAGTCATCTTGTCTGCCAAGTTCTGGTTTGAAGTGACGAGCATCATGTTGATAGACAACCTATATTCTTGAACTAGTTCCATCATTATGTCCAACATTCTTTGCTCATGCTTTTGCTCACTACATAGCCTAGATTTACCCATGAATATTTCAGACAACCAGTGGTACACACTGAAGAAATTGATTTTTATGTGAAGACTCTTTGCATGCCATTGAAGCCTTTGATTTCAGCATCCAGCTCAGCCAAGTTGATACATTGGGCATCGTTTGTTGGTCGAAACCAGCATGCATCCTTCATTGCTCCATCTTTTTCTAGCAACACTCTTGTCACTAGGGAGCTTGCATCAATCCATATGTTGATTTCAGGTATGTTTACACAGCAATCACCCCAGGTAAGATCTTTCTGTTGCACTCTGTTCATGGTCTCCTTCACCATCTGCTTGAGGGGGATGTTGTCAACTTGGACATCCTATCCATTTGTGACTGTGTTTGGCTGCTGCTTGATGAATCCAGTTGCTACATACAGCAATCCACACATGAGGAGATATCCCACCAGCTTCCCACTTTGTCATAGCATCAGGGACATTTGGCCACACAGCTAGCTGCTTATGTTCACTCCAGAGCTAATAATTATTTTTTCTTTATCACTTGTATCCAAAAGAATCCAAAATAATGTTGGCTATGAAATTTTTGACAAACAATACAGAAATGAAAATGAATGAACCTGTTCCCAATCTTAGGCACTAAATTATATTTTTAAAGTGATATTTTTCTTCTGGGTGGCTGATTCAAACCAGATGTTTTTTCCTAGTTCTTTGTCCAGAATAATTTTAAATGTTATTTCAGTGGTCACTTGGGTTTCTTTATCAACAATATTTTTTTCTATTTTCTAAGATCAACATCTTTGGGGATACATTGTTTCTTCTTTTATCAGTGGGAAGTGAGGAAGGATTGAGTGTCTTGATTTTGCTCAATCTTACTGAATTCCATCAAGTTAAATTTAGGTTCAATTCTCCTTGAAATTCTTCAGAATTTTATTTTATTAGTTTGAAACATGATTTTTTAACAAATTTTATTTTTGATTTTCTTCTCAACTTCTTAATCCACTTTTCTGTGAATTTCAACAATTATCCAGTTAGTAGTCTCTTTCTTTTATTGTTTCTTTCCTTTTATTGTTTGATTAACACTTTGAGGTCCCAGTAATAGTAAGCAAAGAGTGTGTTGAGATTGGGGAAAAACACTAAGCTAATTGCTCTCCCCGCTACTATGGAGATAATGAAGAGAGTGGGAAAGAAGCAGGAGGTAACAAAAATAGCAATTCCTTGGAAATGACAGCAAATTGAGGAACAAAATGCCCGTGGAACTGCTTACACTATGTTTTGCCATCTACTGTTTTCCTCCAGCTTTTATTGGCATGAGGAATCTTACAAAGACCCAGATCTTAAGCAGTTGCAGAGAGGCCCATATGCCAATCTGTCACACTGCTAATGAGGAAAAACCCAGATCTAACTGTTGTTGACAAACATGTTCACATGCGATCCTAGGCCTCTCTTGTGTCTATACTGATGCGTATTAGCCATATTTGCCTGATTTTCTATTATCTCTATGTCAATCAGTCAGTTAAGTGCCATACTTGATATATGCTTGAAAGAGACATGACTGACTGGGCAGAAGATTTTCCTGCAGTAGATTGCCATTACTTTCTCTGGTAGGCTGGTTGCCAACCAAGGCTACAGAACCTGGTGCATTGCTTTCTCCTGTTTCTCTTTAGCTCTCTCTGTCCTGTGAGTATCAGATTCTCCAAGCCCGCCTTTCTCATTACATGTCCCAGAAACATCAGCTACCTTTTTCTGATGTTAAATATAAGTTACCTTTTTGTTTCCAGTGAAATTCTACCACCTTAGGGATCACAATATATTTTGTTTCATGCAAATGTGGTGAGATTAACAAAAGTTATAGGTAATTTTTAAATATAGAGTTTCTTTCCACACATACTGTGTGGGTGTGTGTGTATATATATATATATATATGTGTGTGTGTGTGTTGAGTTGTGATAATATTTAGCACCAAGGTTGTTTTTGTTTTTTTTTTGTTTTTGTGGTTTTTTTCAGTGTCTTTATTGATAAAATATACTTTGGCAAGCAGATTTATTATAAAGTGCTCGATTTTGGAATGGAGATAGAGCATTGATAAGTACAAAGGTTATTTTTCATGAGGACACTGTTACAAGTGAGGCCATTATAACTTTCCTCACAAAACTTCAAAGTTAACATGAACCTGCTCAGTTAAAGTGACAAACACTTTTTGCATTTATATATATTTGAAAACATGCTTGGTGGTACAAAACTTAATTACCACTATAAATAGACAAAAATATTTTTTACTACCACCCATAATGATGGTATTTTTAAAAAGTAAAATTGAAAAATGAGCTAGCTAAATTGAGGTGAACAAAGAAATAATTATCATTTTAAGAAAATAAAGATGTAGAGAGGGGAAAAAGAAAAAAGTCTAAATGGAAATAAGTTGGAGGCTAAATCTATGCTCCCTCTGTTTACACAGTGAGGGCTTTAAAGATTGAATATAGATGGCCTCTAACACTTTGAGGTGTTAACTAGAGTAGAATGTACTTAAAATGGAAAATGTGTCCACACTAAAGTTAGCAGCACAATTATGGTTATTAATAAGGTGTCCTGCAACAGAAGACCTGTATGTATTGGTCAGCCTATCTGCCGAGGACTAGTTTAAATTACAGATTTTTGTAGGTACATTTTGTTTAATTCTGGAATCTAGTCTTTGAGTAGTTTTCCCTATATAGTGTGATCCAAAACTACATTTAAACATATAAATCAAAAAGCTATTATGGTTTAGGGGAAGAACATTCTTCCGTATAGAAGGAAAGACAGATTTAGCAGAAAAAAATTACACAAGTATTGGCAGTAAATTAACAATGTCGAACTGCAGCCAAAACCTACTTAGTGAATCTATCACTGACAAAACCCAGCCAAGGAAGGAGCAGGTACACAGGACATTTTTGTACATCATTAGTGTGTCAAAATTGCGGTATGAGAAATACTAGAGAAAACTATTTACATAAAAAAATGGCAGTATGAGCTCTGGTTAAAAAAGAAAAATGTACTAGAGAAAACCATTAACATCAAAAAATTGCAATATGAACTCTGGTAAAAAAAAAAAATGAAATACTAGAGGAAACCCTTAGCATCAAAAATTGCAATATGAACTCTAGTAAAAAATTATTATTGAACATAAGTCCTAGAAATTCAGTTGTTGTCCTTAAGGACACATGGCCCAGTGGAGAAAGGTGTTGGCTAGTGACTTAACACAATGAGTCTTGAGTTCACTACCAGGCTAAGTAACTTAGAGAGTCTAGTTAGAGGGAGATAATTCATGACTACCAGAAGAGGCTTCACACAAGGAATGTGAATGATATATATACCCCAGTGATCGGTTCAAAATTCTTAGCGCCTGAAGAAAGCTGGAGTGTACAATGGACAAAACGTTATACAAATGGCAACAAAGATGAAAACAATAGTCTGAATAATGTAAATATGCTTTCGTGAAGGCCTTTTCATCTTCTATATGTTATGTCCCTTCAGGATGTAGGCTATCATTATATATCCCAGGAGCTATCTTTTCCTGATGTTAAATATTAGTTTCCTTTTCATTTCCATCCTCTCTAAAACCCTGTCATTGCTCACATGTTCTGTCCGTGGTATCCTCAGCAGCGTTCTGTAGAACCACATTGTGGTTGCTTCAAGTCTCTTCATCTTTGATGAGATTGTCCAGCATTTGCTGCCATATTGAAGATCACATAACAATCCAGTACTCTCTTCTTCATTGCCATCTAAATTTTTCATGTCTCTTTATACTCTACTCAGCTTCTGGAATGCATCTTTGCCAATTTGCCTTCAGATCTCAGTGTCACATTAGTCATATGAATTGTCATTTATCATCTGCAAATAAACATATTGAACATAAGCCTATTTCATTCTGGAAGAATATGCTTTGGCCAGATGTAATGTAACTAAAATATTTGGGATGTAATGACAAGAAATTTGTTGTAGCTATAAAGGTGAGGCTTTCTTATTTGAAGAACATTGTCCTTGTGACAAAGTATAAGAGAGGGAGTGTGTGTGTTTCTTTACTAAAGAAAAAGGAAGCTTGATTAGGGTTAATCCTCGTCTGTGTACTGTGTCTCTTCTGGACATGGGTGTTGGGGGATCTCTACAACTTCTCAACCTTTGTAGTAATGTTAATCTTTTTACTATTTCTCTCATTACCCTCATCTGCCATTTATTGTCTATGTGTGTGAGTCTTATTTCCATTAAAAAAAAAACAAAATAACTTTAAGCTGCTGGCTATGAAAGCTGCATTTGTTACAGCTGTAGGTAAAACTAAATAAAGAAAAAAAAATCCTTACATGAATGAAATGATAAGGGAATAATATTGAAAAGATTATTTTTAGTTGAATGGAAAGAATGACAATATATTTCTGTGGGTTATCTCGCAATCAAAACAGATGTCACCCAACAAAAATAGTGGCCTTCATCCACTAAAAATAAAATAAACCAGACAGAACTTTATATCACTGTATCTGCTGATTATCAGTTGAGAGTGTTGGGTTAATTTTCCTTTCTTCTTCTCTGGTTAGTATGTACCATGTCATGTGACCCTCAACAACCAATCATTGAGGCACTATCCTGACAAATCCACAACCTTCTTATAGACATAACTAAGACAAAATTTGCTCGAGGACTCATGAGTATGTACAGTGTTTTGTGAGATAATTATGACTAAAGACAGCTTTTGTAACATCCACTCACTTTCCTTTTCAGTGAACAACAAATGAACCATACATACTCTCTGTCTAGACTCCAGTGTGTGAGTTGTTATGCTAAAAAAACTTTTACTTTCTGTAACCTATTTCTTTTTCTATTCTTTTAGGCATGTAACACATTTCTATAACTTTTTCTTTTGAGAAAATAAAAACTTAATTTACATTCTTTCAACTTCTCCCTAGCCATCTTGGTTTTTTCAGTGTAAATAAGCATTTTATTTTCTAAAAAAGGAACATACTAATACAGTATAATGTTACATGTCTTCTCTTCAATCCTGAAAAAGAAAGCTACTGAATTATTTACACTATTTACATTGTTCAAACTGTTGTCCTCCTCATTGTTGTCATATTCACCTTCAATATCTGTCTATATTTCTGAGATAAGGTATTGTAATTATTTACAATATTCAGATTGTTGTCCTCATTTCTGTTGCCATATTCATGATGTTTTAGCAACAAAGATGAGGACAATTGTCCAAACATTGTAAATAGTGAAAATAATTACAATTGTCCAAACATTGTAAATAGTCTAAATAATTACAATACCTCATCTCAGAAATATAGACAGATATTGAAAGCTAGTGGATGTCACAAAATCTGTCTTTACAGCACACCATGTCACAAAATGCTGTGCCTACTTGTGCATCCTGGAACACATCTGGTCTTTATGGGGGTGGGGAGAATGAGAGTCAGTCAATCACACACATGTTTAAAGGGTTCAAAATTCCTGGCACCTGAAGAAGGCTGAAATGTGATGTAATTTGTTTCTTTCTTTTTAATTTTTATTAAGAAATTTTTAAACAGAATTTCTACTTCCAGTAAACGTGACAATATTGAATTAAATTTGGAGTAAATTGGAACAGCAAGGTAAAACCAGCATATTTGTTTACTGGTAGCAAAATCTGATCTAATCATAAGTTGTGCCATTTAATTTAGGTCATCAGAAGACAATGGAAATGAACAAAATAATTTTTTGTAAGTGAAATCAAAATAGCACTCACTAAGCCAGACACTTGTGTTAAGCGCATGGTGACCTGGCTTATAACCCTCCGGGTTCCCTATATAAGCACATAGTAATGCTGAAGAAAAAAAAGAGTCGGATCCTGACCATGGAAAAAAAGAGATCGGGATCTCCCCTCCTTGCTGAAGTAAGAGTGCTGATGAGTCAGAAACAAAGACTTTAAGAAATATTATCATTGCAGCAGTCACATTGAAAAACTGCTGAGTATATGAAACTTAACGTTTGTAACTAGCATGACAACAATTGAAATTGCATCATCTGTTCAGCACCCTTACAAGGCACTGTGGTCCCAGCATTTTATTTGAGAAAAATAGATTCTATCTAAAGAGTCTGGAGAACATTGTTTAAAAGAGTTATATATCTTCTAAGACAATTTAACAACAATTTAACACTCTCTGTCTAGACTCCAGTATGTGAGTTGTTATGCTAAAAAAATTTTACTTTCTGTAACCTATTTCTTTTTCTATTCTTTTCTTATATATAAAAAAACATTAACAGTGCAACCATTGAACAGTTGTTTTTCCAGCTTTCTGCGGATATTTTTTGTTTTCTTTTTATTTCTTTTTTGCTGTATTCTAAAATGTTTAACACAAGCTCCCCAGCCATGCCTACATCTTCAGTCGACTGAATGAACAACACTTCTGCTTTCTGGATCAAATAATTACAACATGGGCAGAAAGCAGATTTAAACCAACAGACCAGTTGATTAGCTTACAGATGCTCAGAAACCTATGGCCAACCCCTTCAGTTTGGTTAAGACCAAGCAGACACCTCAACCCAGAGAGGAAGACACTGTAGGTTGAGGGGACAGGGTGGAAGAGTTAGATCTGGTGCACATTGACCAGAATAGGACCATGAAGAGGAAGGGTTAAATATATGGTCTCGTGACCAGGATAACCACCCTCCAGGGACAGAAAGGGTTAAATCTCTGTTAAGGTGTTCAGTTGATTGGCCATTGAGGGTTACATAACCAGGTATGTTTAATGCATTCCAACTGTAGAAGAGGGAGAAAGGGTAATCAAACAGGTGGACACTGTAAACCCCTTGCAAAAATGCTGTAACTTTTAACAAGTCATAACAAGTTGATATAAATATAGGTTATTTTTTTGAGAAATATTATTATATTTAAGAAAAATAATTAGAATTTATAAGAAAAATACTTTATTTTTAAAAAAACTTTTAAAAAGTTATCAAATGTTATTTAAGTTTTTATTACTTTTAGAAAGATTTAAGTTTTCATTATTTTTTATTGTAAGAATTTTTTGAAATTATTTTTAAAAAATAGTTTATCAAGTTTTTTATTTTGAAGAAAATTGTTTTACTACTTTCAAGAAAAAATTTAGTTTAGTTTTTTTATTAATTTAAGAAATATTAATTTTCATGAATTATATTTAAGAAAAAATTAATTTTTTATTAATTATACTTAAGAAAAATCAGTTGCACACAAATTATTTATTAAAAATTATAAATGAAAACTTAAAATTTTATAAATTTTTAAAGAAGCACAAAACAATTTCTTAAAAATAATTGATGAAAACCTGAATACACTTGATAAGTTTTTTCTTAGAAATAATAATTAAAAACTTAAAAAACAACTTGATAAATTATTTTTTTTAAATAATAAAAAAGCTTTTTTTTAAAAATAAAAAAACTTTTTCTTACAAATAAAAATCTATAGCATTCTTCTTACTGACTTGTGAAATCTTGTTTGAAAATGATGGAAGAAAAGCTTTATGTGAACCACTTGACACTGGATAGTTTTTGTGTAAAGTCAGATCAATATATCCTGTCAGCTGCTCCAGGACAATCATTACTATCACTCTCTTTATCACAATGTAAAACTGTCTTTACTCTGATCCACTTTTAGCATAAGAAGACCCAGAACAAGAATATGTTGACATCTTAAAATGTTACAATTTTATACCCTGGCAATTTGTATTGTCGAAACCTCAGCTTTTGACAAGCAACAGTAAAAGAGTTTTTGTCTGAATTTCTGAGATGAGGATGTTACACTGTTCCAAAAATCAAATCTTCTGATTCAAACTATATTAACTTCCACCACTAGCCATATGTTAACACTCTGAATTCCCAAAACTTAGCTAAAAGTCCATTAACTGCACAAGGCTCCATATATCTTCTTTTAATCACACACACAAAGAAAAAAAAAGCAATACAATCCAGAATTTCCACCTAATAGCATCCACTCCCGTTTCTTCTTCTATGTGCTGTGTCTCTTCAGGATGTAGGGGATCATGGCCCTCATTTCCCTATCCCTTGTGGCTCTTAACATCCCTTCTCCTGTTATTCCACTCAATCCCTGCTCTACCATTTATCTGCTCAAGTCCATCAGGTATGTTGCACGCTTCTTTCCCTTGTCTCTCTTTCCCTCTATCTGTCCCATGAGTATCAGGTTCTCCAAACCCTTCTTCCTCATTACATGTCCCAAAAACTTCAGCTGCCTTTTCCTGATAGTTTCCTTTTTGTGTCCATCTTCTTCAAAACCTCGTCATTGCTTATGTGCTTTTTCTGTGGTATCCTCAGCATCCTTCTGTAGAACCACATTTTGGTTGCATCAAGTTTTTCCTTCATCTTTAATGAGATTGTCTGTCCTTCAATATGGTAGTGAATGCCATATTGAAGGACAGACATCACATAACAATACAATACTCTCTTGTTTGTTTCCAGAAAAATATTTATAGAACAGATACAGGGAAGGAGAGACAGAAGAAAACAATGCATGTCATACTTGATGGACTTGAACAGGTGGATGCCACAGCAGGGTTTGGGAAGGTTAACAGGAGAAGGGGTGTTAAGAGCTACAAGTGACAGGGAGATATGAAGGGCCGTGATCAAGTACACCCTGAAGGGACATGGCACATAGAAGAAGATTTCACTTACCTGACATTCTTTTGCATTCCAAATATTATTTTTATTTTTGTTTAATTTTTTTTTTTTTTTAAATATAATCTAAATTTAAAAATTTTAGCATCTCTTTTTCTTCATGTGTATATGTAGTTACATCAATGTAAACACCACTTTAGTCTGATGAAGTCCTAAAAGATAAAATGCATTAGACATAAACTTTTGCCACTTTATCATAGGTTTCCTAAAATTGTTCTTATCTGAGATCTGAATGCATATTGGCATGGCCAAGGATGCATTCCAGAAGCTGAGTATATATATATATATATGTATATATATATTAATGCAGGTTTCATTGAATAATATAGACAAGTTTTGTCTATTAATTTTGTGTAGGATCCGTTCATACTGTCTGATATACTTGATGGTGATGTCGTTGAAAGACAACAAAAAATCACAGTAATTGTTAATTTTTTTATCAGGTCTAAGCTTTCGGCTCACATAAGCCATTATCAAAATTTTGATATTTCCAACATACTCAAATATCTGTAATCAGACCAGGGACCACAACGCCACTATTTTGTCACTGTCTTCGGCCATCCGCCACGGTAGGGATGGACTTATATTTTCAATTCAATTCTCTTTATTGTTAATAGCTTAAATGTTCTATGTTTACTGTGTGTTAATATTTACTCTTTGATAATGGCTTATGTGAGCCGAAAGCTTAGATCTGATAAAAAAATTAACAATTACTGTGATTTTTTGTTGTCTTTCAACGACATCACCATCAAGTATATCAGACGGTATGAACGGATCCTACACAAAATTAATAGACAAAACTTGTCTATATTATTCAATGAAACCTGCATTAATGAAAAAATGCTGCCAAAATACACACAATATATATATATATATATATACGTGTGTGTGTGTTCTTGATATCATTTTCATACAACGTGAATAGTGAAAGAATCAATGAGAAATAGGAAATCGGGAGAGAAATTTTATTCGTGCAGATGTGGGAGGAGTGGGGGGAATATTTCTGTGGTCATTAATCTCCACCTCTCGGCAATCAATTGGGAAACTATTACATCTACTTGTGTCCATAAAAGAAATGACCTCTACACAGGAGAAGTCAAGGAGTTCTTTCCGAGATATTTGAATCTACTAAAAAATGTACTTAATATAAACAAAAGTGGTGTTGGTGCCACCAACAACCACAAATTCCGGCTGGACAAGGATTTTGATAGATTGTCAATTCTCTTTTAACTGCACTTTCATGATTCCTCTTGAGAGTTTTGTTAAAAATGAAGTT
>JBBBDQ010001490.1:3242500-3452500 GCA_037127315.1 Ascarosepion bandense
TATGTTATGGTTCCATATCTATAGGAGTAGATTCTTACTCCGTCAATAAATACTAACCTGCGTGACTTCCGGGGAGACAGTCTAGAGACAGTTAAGAAGCAGCGTGACTATACACTTCTATCTGCTGATTACTAACACGTATTATTTTATATATGTTCTGTTATTTTAATACAATTTTGAATCTACCTTCTTGTTTCTGTGTCTTACTTCCGGGCCTTAACAAGGACACAACAACTTGGCGATGAAGATTCGCCACAACAATATGACACTAAAAGAATATTCAAATTCCATTACTATCAATTTACCCAGCATGTATCATGCAACATTTCCAAAAGTTCTCTTCCTCTGTATGTCATACAATGTTTTAAATGTCTTTCTTCTTCCGTTTATATCATGCATCGTTTAAAATGTCTATCCAATTTTGTTGAAATCACCCATCGTCTATATATGTTGTTTGCTGCACCCCTTAAAATTTTTTCTATTATCATGCATTGCGTATATATGCGGTTTGCAACACCCCTTAAAACTTCCATTTTTAAAAATTGTTTTGATTGCCCTTAACATAAATGAGCCTTAATGATGTACACATGCACAATGCGTCCGTCTGACAGTTCCGTCCTTATAGGCAGGCAATAACTCTCTGTTTATCTAGCCTGTCTCTCCATTTTCTCGAGCGCAGACAGTAACTCACTCTCTAAAGGGGTCTGTCTCTCCCGTCCTCTCTCACTGCATTTAGCAACTACTACTGGGACAGGATTTCCTCACAGGGTTATATCTCTTTTCTTCCCTTACTTCTCGTACTTAATTCGGTCCCCTTCTTTCTTGGCTCGTCATATTTCATTTTTCTTAACTGTTTCTTAATTATTACTTCACCCTCTTTTAACCAACCTTTTGTGGGCTAATCAATTCCGGACATGTGCGCAGCGATCTCTCTTCGAAGCCCGTGTCTCACCGATACCACCGCCGGACACATACGGGCCCATGTGCATTCCAACGATAGCACCAGATTTCTTCAGTCCTCTGTGACACGTTATCCATACCCTTATCCTGCTCAACCGATCCCTAGTGGATAAATTTTAAATGAACCCGACGCCATTGCGCACCTAAACCGAATACACTCATCCCATTACTTACAGCCTATTTGGGTATTGTCCTTTCGTCTCAGTCTCTTTAATGGGTAATTCTGGCCTAACCTCTTCTCCCTTAATCGTTATTGGAGTTGGGAAAATTGGGAAAATTTTCCTCTCAATGATCTCCTTCCTCCTTCTCAGAAGGATTCAAGTCTGATACCTGGACCTCACCACTCGGGTCTCTCGTTTTTGTTATAGTTCCGCGACGGTGACGGACCGGGTCTATAACGTCCCGAGGTTCCATTTTGTGATGGGGAGGGCACCGTCGCTGATTTCTCTGTGCTGGTTACTTCTTTCCTTTTTTCCCTCCTCAGAATCTTCTTCCGTTTCTATTTCTTCCAGCTCCACAAGGGTTACTTTCCTCTGTGGTTCCTTGTCTCGTGATTCAATTACCTCCCAATCAGCTATTTCGGTTAATATTAGGTCATTAGCATGAGCCCTCTTCACACGTCCTGCCATCTGTTCCCAGATCACAAATAATACTGGACCCTTCTGTCCTATATTCTACTAACAGTATAGCCCGGCGTTGCTCGGGTGTAATGAAAGCTTTAAAACTAATCCATGGTCCTGGAGCTCCGACTCTTTGGACGTTGGCACGAAACACTAAAAAGCAATAGTTGTTTCCAGTTAAAGCGAAACCGCAGACTGAAAGAAAAATGAATGGATGTAAGTCAAATTTTGATGTTTGGTGAGAATCGGATAAAAAATGTGGGTTTGTATAAAGGACATACAGACAGATAGACAAACACACTCACACACAAACATCTTGCCTTTTATATATATATATTATCGATTTTCTGCACTATTGTAAGAACTGCAACCTTGAAACTTCTGAATATCGTTTCTTATGTCTTTGTCAATGAGTGTATCAAATTTGATTAAAATCGGACCACTCTTTTTATAACCCGATTTTTTCGATTTTCGATATTTATAGGGGGTACCTCGACACAAAACCGAGCTAAGTACACTCACTGACGCTTATAGTACAACTGTGTAAACTTTCAAGAAAATCGGTTCAGCCGTTTCGGAGTCTATAGGCAACGGACACACACACACAGACACACACACATACACGCATAGACAAAGTTCCATTTATAAAATAAATTTAGATAGATAATAGTGTTCGAACCTCTGGTCAATTTTTCTATTTCTCTGGTGAGTTTTATAGAACATGGTGTCCCCAATCCCTAACTTTACCCCCTTTCTTCTTCTGTTCACTCTATCCTTTATCTTCTTTTGTGCTCTTCTCTTCATCCGTATTCTTCCCACGGAGCCTTAACAAATTATCTACTGACAAGACCACATCTCGCCCATACAGTATATAGTATGGCGAGAGATTTCATTTATCTCACGTCCGCCAAAGCCCGTGTTGCATACAGTTCCCAATTCCAAGTGTTATCCCTCGCTAACTTAGCCAGTACATCTCCCAAGGTTCTATGAAACCTATCTACTTTTGCATTACCCTGGGGATTATAGGAGGAGGTGGTTGTGTGTGCTATATTCAGTTCTATGTTTGTAACTAGATCTGGGTGTTGTACATAACAGTTTCATGCAGTTTCCTTCGCGAAAAGATCAGATATTTTCCGGTGCAAATATTAGTCACTTATAGAATGCCAATGTTTATATTCAGTGGGCGCTATATTTAAGTTTCCTGTGATATTTAAGGAAAAATACTCACTCCAAATTAGTTAAACTAATCCTCTGCCTCCTTCAGATCTCACAGATGATCGACATCAGCCTTAGGATGACACATGCAGTGGCCAGTGAGAACCTTTCTCGTTTTGACATCCATTCTTTTTAATGTCAGCTATGGTCCAATAACAGATATTGAAGCTGTATTGCACTATACAGACAGTCAAAATGATTATAGCTAATGTTTTGTTAATTCAATTCGGTATTTAACACAAGACGCACATGCCTGTAGTATACTTTTTTCTTCCTCATTTGCGTATGCTATATTCCATCATTCTCATTGACTCTAAGGTATTTATAGGCTTCTTCTTGTTCCCTAATCTTTGTGACAAAACCTATATCTATTGAGTGTGTTTCTGTATTTTTCCCATTCTTAAATATTACTTTTGCACATTTATCTAGTCCGAAATCTATACCGATGTCATCACTGAAACATTTTACAGTATTGAGAAAGCTCATTGTCGTTTTTGGCAAAGATATTTTGCATCATCCATATAGAATGAGTGATTAAACACTTTCTTTCTTTCTTACATTTTGCTTTGTATCTATAGTTATTTCTGCTTAGTCCACACGAAATCGGAATAAATGACGGACAGAACAAAAAGGACGACAGGCAGTTTTCTTGAAAGATTCCTCATCAGATATTAAAACAACTGGAAGTCGCAATATGTTTAGCCTAATTTAGATATAATGTAGTTTTTCACAGTTTCATGTTATACTAGCAGTATAGCCAGGCGTTGCTCGGGTGTAATGAAAGCTTTAAAACTAATCCATGGTCCTGGAGCTCAGACTCTTTGGACGTTGGCACGAAAGACTAAAAAGTTACCAGTTCAAGCGAAACCGTAGACTGAAAGAAAAATGGATGGATGTAAGTCAAATTTTGATTTCCTGGTATCGATTTATACATATATACATTATCGATTTTCTGCACTATTGTAAGAATTGCAACCTTGAAACTTCTGAATATTGTTTCTTATGTCTTTGTCTAGGAGTGTATCAAACTTGGTAAGAACACTCGCAGACGCTTATAGCACCACTGTGTAGATTTTCAAGAAAATCGGTTCAGCAGTTTCGGAGTCTATAGGTAACGGACACACACACACACACACACACACACACACACACACACACACACACACACACACAAAGTTCCATTTATAAATAAGTTTAGATTTAAGGAAATTTACTAGCACCTATGTGCATTAAGGATCCAAGTGTATGGCTTACTATCAAAGGCTTTACGGTTATCTAACCAAGTTATGGCGAGATTTCTACCTTTTCTCTGCAATTTTCTAGGATTATTTTATTTATCTATAGTTGATCTTTGCAACCATATGAACTTGTTCGACATTCCTTCTGTTTCAAGAAGAAAAATGCTGTTTTCACTGAGAAAAGACTAAGTACAGTTTGTCAGGTCGTATGTGATCAACTTATATGTGGTGGATAGACATGTCATTGACTACATTTTTTGTAATAATGTTTCATCTGTTTTTTGATAGGGGTTATATAATACCTTCAGTGATCCATTCTGGAATTTCATTGCGGTTATTAATTAGCGGTGATAAATTTTGCGAAAGAGTTTCATGGGTTGATGATGTATGATAGAGCCAAGTATTGGGTATCTTGTCATTTTCTGGGGATTTTCATTTGGGAGAATTTGTTAGTGCTTGTCATCATTTTTAGTTATATTTTTCCTTTTTTGTACTGGTTTATCATTCATTCTTTCTTGTTTTCGTTTGATCCACTCTGCATCAGGATTATATACCCTTGGGTTGCTCCAAATAGTTTCTCAAACAGTTTGCACTTTTTCATTGGTGGATCTATGACTTGTATAATTGTTTTTATAGTTCTGCCTGTTCACACTCCACCCACGTCTATTGAACAGGTGTAGAGGTTCATCCCTTGTTCCCTGTTTAGGATGTGGTTCCCGGCTTTCTCTTTTCCAATGTTTTCACTTTTTTTTTTGTTTATTTTTTCAATTGGAGTAGATAGACTAAACTATCGCCCGGTTCACACTCCACCTACGCCTATTGAACAGGTGTAGAGGTTAATCCCTTGTTCCCTGTTTAGGTTGTGGTTTCCGGCTTTCTCTTTTCCAATCTTTTCACTTTTTTTTTGTTTATTTTTTCAATTGGAGTAGACAGACTAAAGTATCGCCCGGTTCACACTCCACCTACGTCTATTGAACAGGTGTAGAGGCTCATCCCTTGTTCCCTGTGTAAGATGTGGTTTCCGGCTTTCGCTTTTCCAATCTTTTCACTTTTTTTTGTTTATTTTTTCAATTGGAGTAGATAAACTAAACTATCGCCCGGTTCACCTCCACCTACGTCTCTTGAACAGGTGGAGAGGCTCATTCCTTGTTCCCTGTTTAGGATGTGGTTTCCGGCTTTCTCTTTTCCAATCTTTTCACTTTTTTTTTGTTTATTTTTTTTTTTCAATTGGAGTAGACAGACTAAAGTATCGCCCGGTTCACACTCCACCTACGTCTATTGAACAGGTGTAAAGGCTCATCCCTTGTTCCCTGTTTAGGTCGTGGTTTCCGGATTTCTCTTTTCCAATCTATTCACTCCTACGTAGCCCCCTGCACATCAGTGGCGTTACCGCCTTGCTCGGGGTGATATGATTAATAAAAAAAAACTTTTGAGATCCGTTTATCTTATTTTGTCGATAGAACCTACAACAATTTTCATATCGTCTTGTTCTTGTTAATTGCAATTTCAGATTCAGTATTTCCTTTGGGTAGAATTTCATTTTATGCTTTAATTTATACTTGTGATAATTTCACGGTTATCTTATTTTAATATTCTGATGAATCTTAATTCTTTAGTTAATGATTAAATAAGCACATGGGAAATTCTATGACATTAAAATATCCGTAGAAATTCCCCTGTTGCATCATTAATTATTTGAACTTAACAACTTTAACAAAATATTGCATTAACAATCACAAATATAAATTTATCACTCTTCTTCGTTCATTCTTACTTGCTTGCATTCGTTTACAGATTGCTTGTCTGCTTGTAATCTTTTTCGTCTTCTCTGCCACTCTTTTGTTGCCTCTCTTTGTTGTTTTATTCTTTCCCCCATTACAATGATTTTCTCCGGAAATATAATGCATTTGCAAAATTCATTTAATTTCATCAATTACAGCAAAAGCGTGACACACATTGGTACTTGGGATGTATTACTCTAAAAACTACGACTTGCTATGTTGTTCACAGCGAGAATCGAAGAACCGATTAGATAAAATAAATACAAAATAAGTATTTCTCTTAGTTGAAGGAGAATCAAGATGAAGACAGCAAAGAAAGACATGAATTTATTTAAAGCACGAAAACGCTATAAGTACAATAATACTCTCTCTCTCTTTCTCTCTTTCTCTCTTTCTCTCTCTTTTATAATAGATGATATATATTTTACAGTAATTCTATGTTTGTTTTATATTTCCTGTTCGAAGTTTTCTTTCATTTATTATGCATGTTTGTGTGTACGTCGTCCGGCGTTCCTATGTTTAATACGCTGTGTCTGTGTGTGCGTTCATCTTTATTTCTAGAGCGTGACGCACGTAGGTTCTACGGTATTAATTTATAGATTTACACTTGATGTTCTTGTTTATCAGTGTTGAAACTTTTGAATTTCTTGAAATCTCATCTATTATCGATAACTCACATTTGATTTCCACAATTTCTTACTTCAATTTTGCCTTCCAAGTGGGCTCTTTTATCTGTTGTTTAATCTTTTATTTCAGTTTTGATTTAATCATTGCACCCCAAGCAAGGCGAGATCGTGACTAGTGCGCAGGGGGTTACAGTGAGAGAAAGAAGAAAAAGAAACAAGGTACATGGTTGAAAAATTAAACAGACTTGGATGGAATTCAAGGGGATACTAGATGGAAGTTGATGTAGCATTTAAACTTTTAGAGGTTGTAGCTATCAGAGAAGCAAGTAAACGGAAGGGAGTTTCAAAAGCGGAAAGTGCGAGAAATATAACTGTTAGAGTAGAAGAAGAGGTGACATTTAACTATTTCAGTGGTAAACGGATGGGATCTAGATGCCACTCTAGGAGCACGCTTAAATTCACGTTAACGAGGTATTTGGAAAGAAGGTTCGTCAGAGCAGTAACCATGAAAATATTTGTAAAAAAAATGACAAGACATTGTAGAGAGGGAAGCCACATCAGGTCGATAAGAGAGTGACTGAAGTCGAGATGCCAAGGCAGGACCGATTACATTGCAGATCTTTCGTTGGATTTTGTCGAAGACATCGAGATAAATAGAAGCCGACAAGTTATAGCGACTGTATTCAATGCACCGACGAATGGTAGACTTATAAATGTGCAATATAAACTCTAGCAAGAAAAACATTCTGGTCCGGCAAAGTGACCCAAACTTTCTAGCAGTAGATGCATCTCTAGATCCGATGTTTTGGTTATCATTATTTGTCATTTTCATCATAATTTCTGCTATGATCACACTACCTTGCAGAAAAACCTAAGGTAGGTCGTGGTCGGTTGTTCCGGTTACATTTCATATGTTTTTTTTTTGTTTTTTTATCTCCCACAACATCACTAGCATTATATAGACAAAGTTCTCTTTAATGTGTGGGCTGTACTTATCAAAGCAATTTTTTTGTATATTTCTTTTGCTGGGGTTTCCAGGGATTATTTCAGTGTGCTGTTTTGTTCCATTTTTTATCATTCCAAGTGCACCTACTATCACTGGTACTATTCTTATTTTCAATTTCCACATCTTTTCTATTTCATTTTTCAGGTTTTTATACTTGGATAGTTTTTCGAATTCCTTGTTTAATATGTAACAATCCGCTGGACAAGCCATAACAATTAGTAGGAACTTTTTTTCTTTTCATTTTTTGACAATAATGTCGGGCCTATTTGCTTCAATTCTCCTGCCTGTGTAAATGGCGTAATTCCATAGGATGGTGACATCTTCTATTTCTGTAACCGGTGATGGGTGATGTTCGTACCAATGTTTGGTAACATTTATTATTATTATTATTATTATTATTATTATTATTGGAGCTCTACTATTTCTTTTCGTATTCCCAGAATATTTTTGTATATCTCTGAGTTTGCGGCCATGCAACGTTAAAACACCAGTTACTGTACATTCACCGAATCAATGTCGAGACAGAGCAGCATTTAGATGGGTAATCGCTTGGGAATCTTAGGATCTCAAAATATTTCCTGGTTCTAAATAACCTGCTAAAGCATGATAAGCCATCGAAAAATAAATCAATCTACTACACAAATTTAAGTGTGCTATTGGATTGGCAATTAGGTCTCACTATTTCTATATAACCGTTGAAATAGATGCAACCACCACTTTTATTCTAACAGTTTCTTTTCACGCACTACCCATCTTTGAAACTCCCTTCCGATTCCTTGCTTCCTCAAAAACAACAATCTTAATAAAATTGAAATTCAGTGTCAATCGTCATTTTCTGCCTTCTTGAATCCTGTTCATTTTTGTCCTTCCCTTAATCTCCCATATTCTCTTCTTATTCTGTTTCACTTTCACTTTCACTCCCTCTAACATTGTCCATAGTAATGACATTATTATCTTCCTTGGGGAGAGATGGTTAGTTCAATTCACTGCGAATTCACATGCTTGTTTTTGTTGTTTCTCCGATGAAAGAAACATCAATTCTCTCAGATTTTTTTGAGTTCTAATTTTTATGTATCCCGGAAGGGGATAAACAGAGAAAGAATAGTGCAAGAAATAACTCTTAACACTGAGTATATATAAATAGAGATTTATTATACCTCAGTACAATAAACCAAATACAAGTACACCACCGAACAGTTAAGACGAATAACAATTAAGAAGGCAATGTCTCTGTATAGGACGTATGCGCCCGTCTTGAGAAGAAGGCTTCCGTCTAGTGACGTCTAACTCTCGTATAAAGACCGATGGCTCTCGATCACACTCGTGTAATGACGAATAATCTCATATAGTCACGAACACTCTCGATTACTCTCGATTACTCTCGAGCACTCTCGTATAACTCTGTAGTTCGTTCCCGTCTAGGTTTTTTTATAACCCGGGCCATACCCATTCCTGGGTAGGACAGCATATTTCACTACAACAAATTTTAAAATATTATGAATGTTAACAAGGTTGTAGGATTTGTGAGTATTTTTAGGTGAAGGTACGTGCTCAGTATAGATAATCAAAGAAAATAGAAGCATACAAAAAAGACCTATGGACATTTATTTCTTTTATGTTGACTGCATTGAAACAAAGTTAAATGACTATTGTTTTCTTTTTGGTTCAGAAATATTTTATGGGGATTAAGGATAAGAACAGACAAAAATGGTCTATCTCAAGTTGGCCTCGGTATGAAGTGAATCTCTACTTCATGTGTAGGACTGCTGAAAACACGCCAGAACGATCTCGAAGAATGTGGAAAAGAAAGAATCTGTCCTTTCCGGAAGTGTGGTCATAAAATTGCACACACGACAAAAAGCCTTTCCGGTTTATTTATAACTTTACATCATGGAAAAATTAATTTACTTTTTATTCTTTATGAGTACAATCTAACCCGTTGAAAGAAATAAAGAGTTAGGTTTTAAATTCCAATCATCTGGAGTTTCAACAACCAAAACGTCTTGAATATATGAAGATGAGGACAAAAATCCGTACAATGTAAATACGTAAATAAATACAATACTTCATATCAGCGGATGTGCGTTGTGGTACAGTGGATATCGGCTCGGAACGAGTTCGAGTTCCAGTTGAATCCATTGTATTCACTTACGCACAAATACCCTTGGGAAAGGTATTAATCCGTCTCTTCCTTCCAGTTATGGGTTAAATAGCAGGACAGATTGGGTTCTATAGCCTTGGTCGGCAACCAGTCTTCCGCAGAAAGCAATGGCAACCTACTGCGCGATAATCTTCTGCCCAGTCAGTCATGTCTCTTTCGAGACATGATCGCCCAAGCGTGTATCACGTATGGCACTTAACTGACTGATATCCGAAATCTTTGATGAAATAAACTTGTTTGTTTGTAGATAAAAGTTTAAAAAAGACCAAGAAAGTTTTCTGTAATTCTAAATGTCCGAATCTCTTTTATCATATTTATTCATATTTTATGAGAGGTTTTCACTTCAAAAGCCACCCACTGAAAGAGGGAAACATTTATGTTAAGCCTGTCAAGAAGAGCCCTCAGAAAAAAATATATGTTGCAGGAGTAAATAAACATTGAGATGTGGTAGATTCAAACATATGCTTGTTTGCTAATATTGATTACTAACCACGAACCCTACCGAAACCCTATTTAAATCTCGATTACATAGAGCCATAGACGTCGGTTACATTGTTTAATAAACAAAATAAGATATCTACCAAATATAACGTTTATATTAATCTTATTCTATTTGAAAAAGTCCCACTTCTAATTTCTGAATTATTATGTATGTTACGCCTTGCAAACAATTCATAAATAAGAGACTTTTCCGTTTTGATATCATGGAAAAGCGGAAAAGACATATCGGAGATGCTACTTGGTTTCAGGGAATAAATGATTAAAAAACGAAAGAAAGAAGAAAGAAAGGAAGATAAAATTGTTTAACGTTTGTTTCTGTGTAAAGGAAAATTTTGCCAAGTTAAAATCTGTTCATTCGTATTCCTTGATTTATAGTTGTTATTGAAATATTTAGTTAAAATTGTTAAGCTGAAATATTTCACAGATAAAAAACAATGCTTTATTTCAGTGGGAATTTAAAAGAAAAAAATAATGAAGGGAAAGAGAAGTATTTAAAATAAAAATCCAATCACAATAAATAAAATAAAATAACATCGTCTGCTGAATTATTTTTTAAATTATTATTAAGAGAAATGTTCATAAAACAGATTTGGATAGAAAGAAAAAAATAAGGAAATATAAAGATATTTAAAAGTTCTTTGCATTTCAAGGGGAAGATGGCTATCGAAATAAAATTTTACCTCAATATTGTTGAAAGATGTTATAGAGTAATCTGTCGAGATTTTGAAACGCGTGAATAAGAAAGAGAACAGTAAAGAAAGAAAGAAAGAAAGAAAGAAAGAAAGAAAGAAAGAAAGAAAGAAATGCACAATGCGTTATGCCTCAGGAGACATACTTAACTTGTTATGGTCAGGTAAATGACAAGTATATTTATTGTACTGAATGAGATAAATCCATTCGTAATTCAAAACAAAACATGATCAAGTTAACACCTCCAGTATTTGTTGATATTTCTGAGATGAGGTAGTATTTACACTATGTACATTATTCGGACTATTGTCCTCATCTTTTTTGCCATTTGTACGACGTTTCGGCCGTTGTACGCTCGGGCCTTCTTCAGGTGCTAGGAATTTCGAACCGAACTCTTTATTACAATCACTGGAGTATATGATCTTCATTCCTTGCGTAGAGATAAGGACACATGGCTCGGTGGATATAGACGTTATTTAGTTCCTGTGACTTGACCTAAAAAGTTGTGAGTTCAATACCAGGCTACAGCAGTGGTGAACAAGTAACTTACAGGGTTAGAGGGAGATAACTCATGACTACCAAAAGAAGCTCTACGCAAGGAATGGAGATCATATACCACAGTGATTGTAATAAAGGATTCGGTTCGAAATTCCTAGCAACTGAAGAAGGCCGGAGCATACAACGGCTGAAACGTCGTACAAATGGAAACAAAGATGAGAACAATAGTCCGAATAGTGTAAATAGTGTTAACACCTCTAATCAATTAATATCAAAAGCCATCACAGTCACAACAGGTGGAACCTCAAAAAATATTTTTGTTTGTTTGTTTGTTTGTTTGTTTGTTTGTTTCTTTCTTTCTTTCTTCTTCTTCTCTGCACTTGAGTGGAAGTTACATGAAACTTTAACTCAACGTTTTAAGATTGCATAAATATCAGGGTATGACCCTTAGAGCTAAAATTTAGTTGGATGTTGCCACCGAGAGATATTAAATATAGGGAAGGTTCCATCTAGCATAGACTCAAAGATTTAAGATTGTATAAATATCAGAGATGGATCCATAGAGCTGGGATTCAATAAGATGTTGTCTATAAAAGGAATTAAGTATGGCTTATACAATCCGGGTGTAGGTTCCATCAAGCTTAGGCTCAAGGTTTTAAGATTGTAGAAATAGTTGTGATTTACTTGGATTTTGCCTCTAAGAGATGTTAACTATAGGTCGCAGCAATCTTGTGCAGGTTCCATCAGGTTTAGAATCAGGTGTTCAACATACTAGAAATATCAAGGATAGATCCATAGAGAGGGGATGTTGTCTCCAAGAGAGTTTCAGCTTTTCTCTCAGCATCCGAGTGTAGGTTACATCAAACTTAGACTCAAGTTTTAAGATTCTAAAATATCAGCGTAGATCCATAGAGCTGTGATTTAGTTGGACGTTGTCACCAAGCAATGTTAAGCATAGCTCTCAGCATTCGAGTATAGGTTCCATCAATCTAAGACTTAAGCGTTCATGATTGTAGAAATATCAGAGATGGATTCATAGAGTTATGATTTAGTTGGATGCTGCCTCCAAGCGTTGTTAAGTATAGCTCTCAGCATCCGAGTGTAGGTTCCTTCAAGCTTAGACTCAAGGTTTTAAAACTAGAAATATCATGGATGAGTCCATAGAGCTGTGATTTAGTTGGACGCTGAGATTTTAATATTGCTCTCAGCATGAGTGTAAGTTCCATCAATCTTAGACTCGAGGGTTTTGTGTTCGTGTCCAAGCAATGTCACCATACATTAAAACTACCTCTACACCGGCTCGAAAGTATCTCCGTTTGAGTTTGTCTAGTCGATCAGATTTCCAGCTTACATCCATTTTATTGAATGAAATTCGCATAGCTAAATCCTCGGATGATAATATACCTTAGAAATTCCTCCATTGCACTGTTAAGTATTAGAACTTTAACCAAATATTGCAATAAGAATCAGAAGAAAGAATGCAGACCATTATTTAAAGAAGTAAGAGAGTACAAGTGAAAAGATAAAATGTAAAAAGGGAGAGACAAAAAGATTAAATACTGACAAGACTTTTCATTTTAATGAAGCAACCATTAAACGCCTGATTGCGTTATCGCCTTCTCTTCATTTCGATTTTTCTTTCTTTCTTTCTTTCTTTTTCTTTCTTTCTATCTTTCTTTCTTTCTTTCTCTCTTTCTTTCTTTCTTTCTTTCTTTCTTTCTCTCTCTCTCTCTCTTTCTTTCTTTCTTTCTTTCTTTTATTCAATAATAGGAAGAAAGAAAAAAAAACATTTACTAGAATAACCCCTGAAAATTTCACGGTTTTTCTATTTCAGTTAGTTGTTGAATGTTATTTTTTATCTCTTGAATTAATGCTTGAATAAGTTTATAGTGAGTTCTACAACGATAAAATATCCATAGAATGTCCCTTGTTGCATTGTTAAATATTTGAGCTCAACAATTTTAACAAAATATTGCAATAACAATCATAAATATGAATGTCGGTCGTTATTTTAAGAAGTGGGTAGAAATAAAAAGATTAAAATTGATAATTTTTTCAATTTCACTGAAGCAGCCGTTAAGCACTTCTACTTCCCTTCTTTCTTTCTTTCTTTCTTTCTTTCTTTCTTTCTTTCTTTCACTTTCTTATTGAAACCAATTAGTGTTTTTCCACACAATAAAAAAGCAGAACCGTTCATTATTTATTGGGTAATGGCAGGAGATGTTAATTTCTTTAATCTTCCCTTATGTATTTCTTTTTTTCTAGCCAAATCACAGTTTTATGAACATTTCTCTTAATAATAATAATCTAAAAAATAATTCAGCAAACAATGTTATTTTATTTAAGCTATGGTAATTGGATTTTTGACGATTATCTTAATCGGACTCGATGAGTTTGAAAAATGCTGCTTTATCGTACTCATCGCTGTTTCTCGGTCTTTAAGCTGGGATCAATGTGTAGTATCTGTCCACGGGAGGATAAATTACATTTACAATTGAGGTACAGCTGCCCGCAACTGTTTCCCGAGGCCGAGCACCTCTAAATAATATTTTTCTGTTGCGTTCTGTCCGCAAACAGAAACACAACTGTGTTGAGCTGGGTAAGAAGACAGAGACACAAATGAGAAATGTAGTTTATCCCCCCCGAAGGCAAATACTGCACTTTGATCCCAGCTTAAAAACCACAATAAAGCAACATTTTTCAGACACATAGTATCTAACGACGAAGACTGAGTAAAGACAATCGCCAAAAATCTTATTACTATAAAACATTGCTAAAAAACAGGTTATGACATTTTTATTTAACTGTCAAAAAGTTGACTGGCGAAATTAATTAAATGAAAATTAATTAAATGATAATTAATTAAATCATGATAATAATTATTTTTATTAAACCATTATAAAAATAAGTTAATTCTGGGTATCCAACATGTTTAAGAACCAGGTGTAGTAAACCGAGGTCATTAAGTATAAAGATATCTAGATCCAAGCGGAAGGCTGACCTGTAAACTGTCACTAAAACAAAACACTCTGCAGGTGTGATGACCTGTCAAAAATTACTTCAATTTCAAAATATAAACATATTTTGAGCGTGGCAAACAGGTGGATTGCTTCACCCGGGGATTGAGTGCAAGTATGGCACAAGGTACTAAATCATTGATCAACCAACCACAGGGCCTGCTTCTTGTTAGCCCACCCCGATGACTGCGACTAATTGGCTGATTATCTAAACCAATCAGATGCAAACCAGGGGGGATGTTACGACGATAGCCATTGGCCGGTGATCCCTATTGGCTGACCAATCAGGAGCTAATTATTCGGGATTCGGGCCCATAAATAGAGAACACCCAGAGCAAAAAATCGAGTTGGTCATTCTTCGCTACCCAGAACCGAATAAGTTGCCACTGCATACTCCCTCATTGACACTGCCTAATTTCTTCGAGTTGAGGAAACTTTTTCCGCCAGTCAACTACATTCACGGTAAATCACGAAACCATCGGCCAACCCGGTATCGTGAAAATATAGTACCACAAGGTTCTATTATTTTTCATTATCCCGCAGTAGGTTGCCATTTGTTTTCTTCAGTAGACTAGTTGCCAGCCAAGATTATAGACCCAATTTAACCCATAACTGGGGGGAAGAGATGGATTAAAACCTTTCCCAAGGATATTTGTGCGTAAGGGAATACAAGAAATTCAATTCGAACTCGTCTCCCGGATTTGTCGTTCCGAGTCGATATCCATTGCATCACAAAGCACAATCACAAGGATTGGTTCAATTCATGGAGTTTCCGCACTTTGTTTTGTTCTTTTTTTTTTTTTTTTGTTTCTCGTTTACTTACCAATGTAAGTAGCCTACATTTTGGTTCTACTTGTGAATTATCCCGGATTTGAAAGTATGAAACACATAAAAACCCTTTGTATGAATGAAAACGTTTCGGCGAAAGATGATCATTGAAATAAGTGTTTATCCCATCACTGGTAAGAGTTATACTTGACGAATCAGTCGACATTGTTGGGCGAGTGTTATGCAGGTGTCCGGCAGAAAAGATTTAGGGTTTTGAGTGGGGGAAAAAAAGAACGTAAAGAGAGAGAGTGGCATAAAGAAGGAGAGAGTGGGTGTAGAGAGAGATAGAAAAGAGAGAAAGTGAGAGCCTAGAGAGAGAGAGAGAGAGAGAGAGAGCGAGAGAGAGAGAGAGTGAGAGAGAGAGAGATAGAAAAAGAATGAGATTGTGGGGTTATGAAAACTACTTTAATTGTCCAAAATAATTTCTCCGCCAATAATATATTATAAATCCCACATATTTGTGTGTGTGTGTGTGTGTGTGTGTGTGTGTGTGTGTGTGTGTGTGTGTGTGTGTGTGTGTGACTAAAGGAGGCCGAGAAACAAAGTAAATGAGAGGGGGGGGCTATGGATTTATGAGAATTACTTAATATAAATTCATTTTACCCCGATAAGATGTAAATATTTAAACAGAACAAGAACATCGCAATTCTAATAAACAAAATTGTCGAATTGAAGAGTCAAGTCGAAAGGCTGGAACTCAAAATTTGTAAGTATTTTGTAGCGTTATTTTATTCAATTTTCCGAAAAAAAATCGCCAAGAAAACTTGTTGTTTAACATATCAGCTTATTTTGATGATTATTTATTTTGGTTATATAGTTGATTTCCTAAGTGCCGCTTAGTCTGTTGAACAAGGCTGAAGGCACGGGGGCACCTAGTGAGGATCAAACTCACTACTTAATTGCAATAGGTTCTAGCGAAACAAGCTTGCTAAACATCACATCACATCGAGGTGACCAAGTATAAATATACGAATAAAAACTTTTAATAATTTTGGGTGAGAGTCGCCAAAATTAATTAGTTTTTACTAATCAATAAACTGAACATAAAATTAGGAACAGAAATATTAATAATGAGCAGGACGAAGAAAGAATAATCAGGGTGACAGTAGATAGCGGTTGACATTGCACTTAAAAAAGGTCAAAAATGTGATAATTTGTTATGACAGAAAAGAAAAATGACACCGAATTTTGCGACATAGACTTGTTCGTACGGTAAACTAATTTTTTTTATACTAATTTTTCAAAATGATTACTGGCTAATCTTACTATTTGTTATGTCTTTAACATATGGTAAATACAATGCTATAAATTAAAAATATGTGGGAGTCCATAATTCAATCATGAATAAATGGCAAAAACCTCAGTGAAATCCCACCATTCGCTGATTTTTAGTATATTTTGTAAAACAGGGGATATCTTAATTGTACATATCAAGCTCTCTCTCTCTCTCTCTCTCTCTCTCTCTATATATATATATATATATATATATATATATATATATAGTATATTTTGTAAAACAGGAGATATCTTAATTTTACATATCAACCTATATATATATATATATATATATATATATATATATTTAGTATATTTTGTAAAACAGTGGATATCTTAATTTTACATATCAAGCTATATATATATATATATATATATATATATATATATATATAGTATATTTTGTAAAACAGGGTATATCCTCATTTTACTTATCAAGCTATATATATATATATAAGGAGGTTAATAAGTATGTTTATACGCGCAGATACACATCAATATATAAATATTATTCAGGTATGAACAGAACAGTGCCTTTCAAAGATTTATGGTGCCTTTTTCTTTTTTTTTCCTCTTTTTTATAAGAAAATATATATGTTATATTATATTTTTATGTAATTTATATCTTCAAAATAAAAAGGTAAAAAATCCTATAAAAAATTACAAAAAAAATTTAGCCATAATACCATGTTTGTCAATTTTAATGACACCTGCGTATATATGTTTAACTAGCAGTATAGCTCGGCGTTGCTCGGGTGTAATGAAAGCTTTAAAACTAATCCATGGTCCTGGAGCTCAGACTCAGCCTAAAAAATATTTGTGTGAAATTTGGTGAGAATCGGATAAAAATTGTGGATTTGTATGAAGGACATACAGACAGGTAAACAGAGACACGCACAAACATCATGCCTTTTATATATATATTATCGATTTTCTGCACTATTGTAAGAACTGCAACGTTGAAATTTCTGAATATCGTTTCTTATGTCTTAGTCTATGAGTGTATCAAATTTGATTACAATCGGACCACTCCTTCTATAATCCGATTTTTTCGATTATCGATATTTATCGGAGTATCTCGACACAAAACCTAGCTAAGAACACTCGCAGACGCTTATATTACAAGTGTGTAAATTTTCAAGAAAATTGGTTCAGCCGTTTCGGAGTCTATAGGTAACGGACACACACACACACACACACACACACACACACACACACGCACGCACACGCACACACACACACACACACAGACAAATTTCCATTTATAAATAAGTTTAGATATATGGATTTAAATCCGAAGATGAATAGAATAAGTAAAGACAACAAAAAAGTGTCTTTACTCTAACATGTTTTACTTTAACAAGCTTTTTCAGAGATTTTTAAAGACAAATGATTTAAATTTAAAAAATTCTTTAATCTATTTAAAGACAGTATGTTGATTGTGGCATGATTTCATTGGTCAGATACGTGTCACGTGTAATGATAATTAATCTAAGTAAGTTTTCCCTCTATTTTTCCCTATTTCTCCTTTTATTATTTATATTTTCTCACTATTATATATTATTATAACTGTTTATTATCATGTCATTTTTCATCATATTTCGATTTCTGCTATGGTCGCACTACCAACCAAGTCTGCGGGAAGACCTAAGGCAGGTCGTGGCGTGTTGTTATGGCTCCATTTCATGTTTTTTCTATCTTCCCCATCATCCTTAGCGTTACATAGACAATGTTCTCCTTAGTGTGTGAGCTGTACTTAACAAGACAATTTTTTGTATATCTCTTAAGCTAGGGTTTCCAGGGATTATTTCAATGTGTTTTGTTCCATTTTTTATCATTCAAAGTGCACCTACTATCACTGGCACAACTCTTGTTTTCAATTTCCACATTTTTTCTATTTCAATTTCCAGGTCTTTATATTTTGACAGTTTTTAGAATTCCTTGGTTGCTATGTTACAATCCGCTGAACAAGCTACATCAATTAATAGGTAAGTTTTTTTTTCCTTTTGGTTTTTAACAATAATGTCTGGCCTGTTTGCTTCAATTTTTCTGTCTATGTAGATGGTGTAATCCCATAGAATGGTGACATCTTCTATTTCTGTAACCGGTGCTGGGTGATGTTCATACCAGTGTTTGTTTACAGATTTTCCATAGTGTTTGTACATTGTTCCATGTAAATATTGCTCCACTCTATCGTGACGATTTTTATATTCATTTGGGGCAAGTAAAGAACATCCTGAGATTAGATGGTCTATTGTTTTTTGGTGTTTTGTCATTATTATTATTATTATATCATTTTTCATCATATTTCGATTTCTGCTTTGGTCTCACTACCAACCAAGTCTGCGGGGAGACCTAAGGCAGGTAGTGGCATGTTGTTATGGCTCCATTTCATGTTTTTCTATCTTCCCTATCATCTCCAGCATTACATAGATAAAGTTTTCCTTAGTGTGTGGGCTGTACTTAATAAGACAATTTTTTGTATATCTCTTAAGCTGGGGTTTCCAGGGATTCTTTCAATGTGTTGTTTTGTTCCATTTTTAATCATTCCAAGTGCACCTACTATCACTGGCACAACTCTTGTTTTCAATTTCCACATTTTTCCTATTTCAATTTCCAGGTCTTTATATTTTGACAGTTTTTCAAATTCCTTGATTGCTATGTTACAATCCGCTGGACAAGCCATATCAATTAATAGACAAGTTTTCTCCTTCTGGTTTTTAACAATAATGTCTGGCCTGTTTGCTTCAATTTTTCTGTCTGTGTAGATGGTATAATCCCATAGAATGGTTACATCTTCTATTTCTGTAACCGGTGCTGGGTGATGTTCATACCAGTGTTTGCCTACAGCTTTTCCATAATGTTTGCATATTGCCCAATGTAAATATTGCCCAACTCTATCGTGGCGATTTTTATATTCATTTGGGGCAAGCACAGAACAGCCTGAGATTAGGTGGTCTATTGTTTCTTGGTGTTTATCACAAAACCTGCATTTTGGATCCATATTATTATGCATAATATTTGCCTGAAAGTTTCTCGTGAAAAGACTTTGGTCTTGTGCTGCAAGAATAAAGCCTTCAGTTTCGGACTTTAATCCAGATGCACGTAACCATCGATGAGTATTAACTTTGTCAACATTAGATTTATTGGCACGTACTGGATATTGGCCATGCAGAGGTTTGTCTTGCCAGCGCTGTTTCATCTGTTCAAGAGATTTGTCTTTGGCTTTCATTTTCATATTCTTTGCCGCAATAGTCGGCTCTTGGCTTCCGTTCTGCTTTTCTACAGAATCTACTAACTGTAAATCTTGTTTGAATTTACTGCCTTCTTTTATTATTGAATATTTTTTCTTTCTTTCTTCATGTTGCCTTACTAATTGTAACATCCAATCCTTTGTTGTTTCTATGTATGTTAGTAAGCCAATAGTTGTTGTCTTGTATGACAATTCCAGCTGAATAAGACCTCTTCCACCTTCTTTACGGGGTATGTATAGACGGTCTACATCAGCCTTTGGATGATGCATCTTATGCTTAGAAAGAAGCTTTCTTGTTTTAGCATCCATTCGCCTGATGTCGTTTAGAGTCCAGTTTAAGATGTTAAAGCTATATTGGACAACTGGGATTGCAAGGCTATTAATGGCCATAACTCTGTTCTGTGAATTTAATTCAGTTTTTAATATCATTCGTAGCCTTCTATAGTACTCTTTACGCACTATTTCTTTCATTTTTTTATTGTGAATGTTTTCGCTCTCATTTACACCTAGGTATTTATAAGCTTCTTCTGGTTTCAATTCTTTTATTGTTACAGCAGGGTCTAGGCTAATTGAGGATGTTTCTTGTATTGATCCACGTAAAACTGTAGCTTTAGCACATTTATTCAAATTAAATTTCATTCCAATGTCTTCGCTGAAGCATTTTACAGTTTGCAGAAGACCTTCCAGTTCATTATCATTCTTAGCATATAACTTCAAGTCATCCATGTAAAATAGATGGCTTATTTTCTTTTGTCCTATTTTATAACCACATTCTGTCTTGTTAAGTTGACTGGTTAGTGCTATTAATGATATGCAGAATAGTAAGGGAGATAAAGAATCACCTTGAAATATACCTCTTTTGATGTTTATTTCATCAGACTTATAGGTTCCATTTATATGATTGAGGTAAAGGGTTGTTTTCCATATAGACATGCACTGTTTGATGAAATTGATGATGACGGGCGATATCTTGTATATATTTAAAGTCTTTAAAATCCAGTCATGTGGCACACTATCGAATGCCTTTCGATAGTCTATCCAGGCTGTACTAAGATTTTTCTTTGTACTGTAGCAGTTTTCCAGGATCATTTTGTTAATCAGCAATTGGTCTTTACAACCATAACAGCCACGTTTGCACCCTTTTTGTTCAAGCGGTAACATGTCATTTCTTTCTAAGAATAAATATGTATGCTTTGTTAAAATAGATGTTAATAGTTTATATGTTGTCGGAAGACATGTAATTGGTCTGTATTATTATTATTATTATTATTTTACTATTTGCTTGTATATATTATTGTATGTTATTTATGTTGCTTAATTGTAATATTGTAATGATATCGTATAGTATTTTATATGTATTTTATATTTATATATTATTACTTAATTATTTTATTTTAATAATTTCAATACATAGATATTTAGTGTTTTAATACACATTATTTAATTGAAAATTCTAACCTGTTAACATCTAATGTTTGAAAATTTATTTATTTGTAAAATGTTTGCTTAATATACATTATTTTCGCTAGAATTTTAAACGGAAACATATTTCGTAGTGATATTATAACATATTTATGCTATAAATTTTATCGAGGCAGCAAATAATTTTCTAAACATATACTGTTAAATATAAGAGACAATGAATGTTTATTATGTTTAATCATGAGTGGTTCTAAACATCGTATTTTGGCTTTAATTTCAGTTGAAAATAAAGACAAAAATTCCCCAACATTTGAATAATTTTTTATTAAATTGGTTCTAAGCTTTCGGCTCACATGAGCCATCTTCAGAGAGGTTAGTTATTAAGACGGTAATACAATAACATCCACCATCACCGATGATTTTATTTTGTGTTGACATAAAACTCGGCAATAGTTACCAAAAATAACAAATGCAGTTTGAAAATTTGCAATGCGGTTCTATGACGTCACACCGCGTGATAGCACGAAAAGACAACAAAACCATGGTCATAACACATTACATCGCATTTGAATACATAGTTCCGTTGTCTTTTCGTGCTATCACGCGGTGTGACGTCATATATACCACAATAAGTCAGTATACCACAATAAGTAATGGCAAACTACAGCAGGAAAATCTGCCCAGTCAGTCATTGCTCTTTCGAGACATGATCGATCAAGCGTTTATCACGTATAGCACTAAACTGACTGATCTTATACATGTAATACACACAAACAATCTGACTAAATTTTGTATTTACCTTTAAATTATTTTTTTATGTAATCTTAATTTTTTTATTTTATACATTAGTATAATTCGAAGTAGTATTTTTTGTTTCTTTAATGAGACTCATTGCTTTTTTGTAGCTGGTGCCATAAATTATCTAATTGCACCCAATTTTTAATTATTCTGAATTGAAATTGAATTCTCATGTATCACATTAATCTTCTATTAGAGAAGAATATTCAAAGGTGGTAATTTAGAATTATTTCTTTTCTGAAAATTAATACAAAAAATAATCTAACAGTTGTTAAAATGAGAACGAAAAAATTCTTTTTAAAATGCTTAAATTAAACTTTACATTTTTCGATTCATCAAACGTTTTTATTTAATAAAAAAAAACTCCTACGGAAAGTAATGAAATGGATTTCAGAATCTCACAGAATAATTAAAAGTAGTTTTAAAAAAATATTAAGTTTAGACTTTTTCTGTCCAGTCTGAAAAAAAATAATGTTTTGTTAAATTGGGCAACACTAAAAACGAACTATTGTATGCGTCTAATGGTTATTTTGGTGGGCGGTAACCTTTATGTTTCGAATTATTTTAGGGGATATTGAGTGGAAATAATTGTGGATCCGAATGCAGTTTTTTGGCTAGTTGTACATAGTGTTGTTTGTTAATAGCTATCATTTTATTGATGGTTTGCTATTAATACGTTTATTTGTGCTTTTTATGTGAGTCCTTGGTTTCTTAATTTGTTTATCCTTTATTTATTTATTGGTTTGGATTAATTTATTTTACTTATTTTTGTTCATTTATTTTATATTATTTTTCTACATATATTTTGTTTATTTTTGTTTGTTTTTATTTTCGAAATTTGTTTTGGTGTTTGCATTTTGAGATGTGTTCTGATCGTTAATTTAGTATTTTGTGTTGATCTAGGAAAGGTAATTACAAATATATATATATATATATATATATATATATATATATTGTGAACTTTCAATCCTCGTCTTTTGTTTTTTGTAATTGTTGACTTTTAAAGAGGGAAAGTATTTGTTCAGTTTTTATTTTGTTTTGCTTTTGGTCCCTCCACATCACACACAGACACACACACACACGCACACACATAGATAGATAGATAGATAGATAGATAGATAGATAGATAGATAGCTTTAATATGCATAAATTTTGTTTTTTCATTTATGCTTTTTTAAAACCCAAGAACACTAACCATGGGGATATAGTACCCAGCGCAAATGACGCCATTTTAATTACAATTTTCAGTACCTGATTTTCTTACTTAAATAACGTTTTTCAGTTCCTATCAATGTTAATGTTATGAGAAAGGAGAGAGTATTGTAGGCATCTATGAATCTATCTATCTATCTATGTATATATATAGTCATCCGCAGACAGATCTGTTTCGCTGTATCACAGCTCATCAGTACGGTTAGACTCCGATTGCTTTTAACCCAGGATTGAAACCCGACCGAATTGGCGTCAGTCGCCGATTCTACCTCTGAGCTATGGGCGAAAAAGGCAAACTTTTTAGCGTGTATATTATCATTATACACACCCAATAGCTGAGAGTGTTCTAATTCATTGCTGAATGAACGATGCGTAGTTGCTAGAGTAGCTACTGTTTTTCAAAGTCTACCATTCTTCCAGAGTGAAATCAGGGTGTGAGAGCGTATATATATATATATCTCGTGAGAGAGAGAGAGAGAGAGAGAGAGAGAGAGAGAGAGAGAGAGATTGTATTTCTTGATTATGCTTTTTTTAACCTGAAAAAAAAACATCCTAATTTCATATCTAAGTTCATTTCTTTTGTGACCATCATTGAGTTAAAAGAAAGAACTGCAAATCTTACTTCTTTTATATTAAAAGAAGTGATTTTAATATAAAATTAGGGATATACATCTCTTCCAGAGGGGCCATCTCATTTCTTCTATTCTAGACCTGACATACCACGCCGCTCTGAAGGTAGCTGGTAACTTCGGTATACAATCCAGTTCAGTAATAATCTCTCCCCACTAGATAGATTGTATTTTTTGATTATGCTTTTTTTAACCTGAAAAAAAAAACGTCGTAATTTCATATCTAAGTTCATTTCTTTTGTGACCATGATTGAGTTAAGAAAGAACTGCAAATCTTACTTCTAAAAGAAGTGATTTTAATTTTCTGGTCAGGAATTTTATCTCATTTACATTTTTCATACAATTTCTTGGGCGTTTTCCAATCTGTTTCAAAACCGTTAACAAAACAGAGCAATACCAGCCAGAACACAAACATTTTAAACGAAATAATTTCCCCGTGTCAATGCGCAAAACATAATTGTGGAAAAACAAAATCAAAACCACCAAATAAGGAACATTTGAAAACTTGAAAAAATTTGGAGTTGGTCGATCTAGGACGGATCGAAATTGCTTCACTAGACTCTTCAGCATGAAATGAAATCAAAATGCTGAACTAGAAAAGAGAAATATGCAAGTATTTTATTTCGTTAAGTATATTATTTTCTGAAAAATATTCATGAAGAAAACTCATTTCTTTTTTGTATGTGGGTAGAAAACAATATATTTTTTGTTTGAAAATATACACGTTAAGTGAAAGGTTTGAAATAACGTTATCTATATTCCGAAATAATGAATATATATAATAATATATAACGTTATCTAAATAATTCCGAAATAATGAATAAATATAATAATATATAACGTTATCTATATTCCGAAATAGTGAATATATATAATAACATATAACGTTATCTATATTCCGAAATAGTGAATATATATAATAACATATAACGTTATCTATATTCCGAAATAGTGAATATATATAATAATATATAACGTTATCTATATTCCGAAATAGTGAATATATATAATAATATATAACGTTATCTATATTCCGAAATAGTGAATATATATAATAATATATAACGTTATCTATATTCCGAAATAGTGAATATATAATAATAATATAATAACGTTATCTATATTCCGAAATAGTGAATATATATAATAATATATAACGTTATCTATATTCCGAAATAGTGAATATATATAATAATATATAACGTTATCTATATTCCGAAATAGTGAATATATATAATAATATATAACGTTATCTATATTCCGAAATAGTGAATATATATAATAATATATAACGTTATCTATATTCCGAAATAATGAATATATATAATAATATATAACGTTATCTATATTCCGAAATAATGAATATATATAATAATATATAACGTTATCTATATTCCGAAATAATGAAATAATGCAATCGATATTCCGTTAAAATATCAACGTCAGAATTTAAAGCAAAATTGTACTATAATTTATTATCTATAAACTAGAAGGTTTTCCTCAATAAATTTGTGTGGGGTGTGTTGGGGTTATGTATATGTGCGACGTGTTTTATGAATAATACATTATTTTCTAAATATTCAGTATCATGATAAATAGCACATTTACAAAAAAAAAAAACTCGAATGAGACATGTAATTATTTTCACTTTTAAATGGTGTGACTTAGTATGGCGGTCTATTGAAGAGATTAATGTATGAAAATAATATGTCAATTTCCGATGGACAGTAAGGGAGAATGTAATTTCTAAAGCCATCACCTTGAAGGAAAATAATTCACACATTTACACTATGTTTGTCTGTAATTTACAAAGAAGTGAGAAATAAAGAGACAAACACACAGTAGAATCAGTATCAATCTGGGTCTAAGTATTTAAGTATTTTTCTATGGCTGCATGTGGCCATTAATTCACTTTTTTGTTAAGTAGGTTATGGTTACTTATATGATTTAAGAGGGCAAGTTTTTTTTTTAAAGCTTAAGTTACATATATCACTTTTTCCATTATAAGATTTGGTTTTAGCGACGATATTCCAGACGAAAATTGGGTTATTTCTGTTGTATGTAATTGCCAATAATACATAGATAAAGCGTTGCTTTTGCTATATTTACTATTGTTTAAAGACTACATATGGTTATTGAAACGATATTTCCACTTATTTGCTGTTGATCCCCCCCCAAAAATTGAAGTCATCATACGAATGGATGCGAACTGTATGATTATGCTCTCCGACATACACTGGCCATTTAATCGCAAGACTGGTTTGGTCCGAATGGTCGACTGGATTTGATGACTTGGTCTGCTCCGGTCAGAATAAAGTGACATGAAAAAAGTTTAGATAAAAGAAAAGTATTTATATACAATTCCTGGATACAAAGTTGTTATTACAGTTATTGATGACACGGTGATTATTTCTTGGTTTTTAACGAGACATAGAACAAGGCTTTCTGTTGGAGATTTTTTTCTCTTTAACTTCTCCCATTAATCGTTTTTGGTGTTGCAAAAGAAGTATCTTCTTCTGTTCTTCACACTTATCCTCGTCTTCCTTTACGGAAGGCTTCAGATCAGACTCCTGGACCTCGCCACTCGGGTCTCTCGTCTTTGTTTATGGTTCTGCGACGCCAACAGGTCGGGTCAATGACGTCCCGAGGTTCCTTTTGCGATTAGAATGCACTGATCACTCTACCCGATGTACTGTCACGGATTTCTATGTGCTTGTTACTTCTTTCCCTTTCGCCAGCCATCAGAGTCTTCGCCCGTCTCCATTTCTTCCGGCACCACAAGGGTTAGCTTCCTCTTTCACGGTTCCTTGTTCCGTGATTAAGTTACCTCCCTATCAACCATTTCCGCTAATTTTACGTCATATTCAGACTTTCCAGGGTTTCAACCATTATTCTATTCACAATTTCTGGTTCATTGTCCGGGACCTGTTGCACAGGGGCTACGTTCCTAGGGAATATCTTGTTTATTACTAAATCAGCCACTGACTGAGCTTTCTTTTTTGGCACGGCAGAGGCCTCAGGCTAATTTGTTAGACAGTCCACAAAGCTCGCTATTTACACCATCCCGCTGGAAGTCTCCTCGTATGGTCCTGACACATCCATGCTAACCCTCAAAGGAGAAATTAGGGATATACATCTCTTCCAGAGGGGCCATCTCATTTCTTCTATTCTAGACCTGACATACCACGCCGCTCTGAAGGTAGCTGGTAACTTCGGTATACAATCCAGTTCAGTAATAATCTCTCCCCACTAGATAGATTGTATTTTTTGATTATGCTTTTTTTAACCTGAAAAAAAAAACGTCGTAATTTCATATCTAAGTTCATTTCTTTTGTGACCATGATTGAGTTAAGAAAGAATTGCAAATCTTACTTCTAAAAGAAGTGATTTTAATTTTCTGGTCAGGAATTTTATCTCATTTACATTTTTCATACAATTTCTTGGGCGTTTTCCAATCTGCTTCAATACCATTAACAAAACAGAGCAACGCCAGGCAGAACACAAACATTTTAAACGAAGTAATTTCCCCGTGTCAATGCGCAAAACATAATTGTGAAAAAACAAAATTTATTGATATTAATATGACGTAGGTTAGCATGACACAACCTCAATATTTCCGGTCTCAGACCTCTAAGCACATACAGTCTGAGCCTCATTTCTTCACCTCCTCCTGAATGGTAATACTTCCTTATAAAATTCGGTCGGGTTTCAATCCTGGGTTAAAAGCAATCGGAGTCTAACCGTACTGATGAGCTGTGGTACAGCGAAACAGATCTGTCTGCGGATGACTATATATATACATAGATAGATAGATAGATAGATTCATAGATGCCTACAATACTCTCTCCTTTCTCATAACATTAACATTGATAGGAACTGAAAAACGTTATTTAAGTAAGAAAATCAGGTACTGAAAATTGTAATTAAAATGGCGTCATTTGCGCTGGGTACAATATCCCCATGGTTAGTGTTCTTGGGTTTTTAAAAAAGCATAAATGAAAAAACAAAATTTATGCATATTAAAGCTATCTATCTATCTATCTATCTATCTATCTATCTATCTATCTGTGTGCGTGTGTGTGTGTGTGTGTCTGTGTGTGATGTGGAGGGACCAAAAGCAAAACAAAATAAAAACAGAACAAAAACTTTCCCTCTGTTAACGGTTTTGAAGATCTCTCCTGCCTCTACCTTTGCTTTAAGTATGGCTACTTTATTCCCTCGTGGTACCCCTTGGCAGACGTTTCTTGGTCCTTCTTTATTTCTTTTATATGTGTTTTTTTTTTTATTGGACATGTGGTCGGGTCAGTCTAAAGGCCAACCTTCGTTCCATTTCTTTTTTTTGGGGGGGGGAGCACTGGCGTTTCCCTGATTGTGTCTAGTGCGGGCATGCTTGGTGGTGTGGGGGGGTTAGGCGCCCTGCTGACCCTGCACCATTTCGTATTATAGCTTCGACGACCGCGTCTTGTTCATTTTAATTCGTCGTGGTCCTGTGGTAATCTCAATTTTGTTGGACAGTCTATTGTTCTGTGACTCTCATAATGGCAGGTCTAGCACACCAATCTCGAACTGCCAGGTGTGGGCCGACAAAATTTGTGTCTCAGCATCCTTCTACTCCTCTGGTTCAACCTTCTCCTGCTTCAACTTCCTATTCCATGTGGGAGGGTCTCTAAACCCCAGTCTGCCTGCCTACCTTCCAATTCTGTGCCATTGCTTCTTTTCTCCTAACTTTTTCCCAGATCCTCTGGCTATCTTTTGCTAAGACAATAGCCGCTGAAATTTTTGCTGTAGCCTCTTTTATCACATCATGCCTTTAAATACAGGCTGACTAATTGAGCCTGTATGGCGACGTTGTCCCTGATTTATTGTGTGAAAGTTAGGGCGGCAAAGTTTTCGGCCCTCACTCTCAAATATCCGGGAAGCACAACCTTCATCTGCGTCATCTACATGTGGCCTTCTCTGTCATTACTAAATCAGCCACAAGCACTCTATTGCGATGCCTTCATCCGCAAATTTGTTAACCCCCCCTCCCCAGATCTGTCCATGATAACTGAGGGTGCCTCATCAGGAGACACTCTAATAGAAACTCTGAGACCTTTCCCTCTACCAAATTGTACGCTAGGTAGAGCGTCTCCCTTTCGGACAGCACATATATGAGCAGACCTTTTCCTATGACGCCAGCCAGTCTTTAATATCTTTGGGTCCCTACCAAATGTCGGAACTCTGGGTCCACCTAACAGGCTCCTTAGGCTAGTTGTAACTCAGTATTCTGTCATTCCGCTCTCTACTTTCACTCCTTCGATATCTATGACCCGTGGTAATTCATTATTACTTAATTAACAACTTAAATGGTGACAGTAAAAACAAATCTGTCGAACTTCAGCAATAAATCGGAAAGGGAAAACTGAAAAAAAGTGTCCTACATTTTCCTTGTTGTGCGGACACCGACGGACTTTAGATTGGTTTCTCTGTTTGCGCTTTTTTAGAAGAGATTAATAGAACCGTACGGTCAGTAAAATGGCCAGAAGTCTTTTGGTTCTATTTCACACTGTTGATTCCTCTTGGCTGGTCGGGGTTACTTCCGAGTTGATCCTGGTTGTCATGGCACCACCAATGACGTCCACCCAAGTGCCGCTCCGTATCCAAGCTCACCATCCTCGGCTGATCGTAGAGTTGATCGCTTTTGCCCAAGACTTGTCTCACCCCTCGTTGTGTTAATTAATTGCATGACTAGCCTGTTCCGAATGGTCAACTAGAATCGATGACTGGTCCGGTCGGAGTGAAGTTACACGAAAAAATATCTTGGATAATAGAAAATTATTTATATACAATTCCTAGATAAAAAGCTGTTAGTACAGTTATTGATGGCTCAAACAGGTCTATATTCTCCATCCAATATCTATCGACTTCTGGAACTAGGCTCGAAGTCAGAGGTTTTTTTCAATGCGGGGAATCACATCAGATCAGGCAAAAAGGTGGATACGTCTCCCTCTCCCTCTTCCTCTCTCTCTCGCTCTCTCTCTCGCTCTCTCTGTTCTCCCAGGTCTCTGTCTCTTCCCGTCGTCTTTTCTACCTCTATCCTGGCTGAACAAACCATCTTTAAAGAACGATCAGGGCTCTTCCAGTATATGTCCAAATATGAGGAAAACCCTCCGCCTTCCCTGAAATTCCACCTGGGCCATCTTCTTCTTCTAATTACCTGATCAAACCGGTCTTCTTTCTGCTTTATGTGAATGCCTCTCACCATCACTGCCTGAGAGGCGTAAAACGTCTTCCGCTTTCCCTGAAATTCTATCTGGCCTTCTCCTCTTTGGTCATCTGATCAAGCCCAACCCCCATAGGGTAGGCATAGTCTAGCCCAAACGACAAATTTTGATTATCGCTCCAAAATTCTTTATTATCGTATTTTTGTGTGTGGTCGTTTTCGCACTTGGGGTTTATCGTTTCAACCAATTGACCAACTAGTGACAAAAAAGAGGACAACCCCTTGATTTGTAACGTTTTATCGCGTTTCGGCAGAGGAAAAATTTAATTACCATTCTTTCTTATTTTCCTTTGTCTGGTCATCAGTATATCTTCAGTCTATCGAAAATTATTGCTTTTTTTTTCGCTTTTCCAACAGTATCACAGAAGTACAGATTATGATGATATATGATAGAGAGATAAGATGTTTTTAAGTTTGAAGATGTTAAGATTATAGGGACCGCAGAATTATCCACTCGGGGACCTATTTAATTTATATAATTTCATTCCAGGGCGATAAAGCCACTAAGATGTAATAGGAGGAAGGAAATAAACGAGCAGGATTCAGGAAGACAGAAGATGGCGAATTACATTGCATTCATATTTTTGAAGATCGTAGGTGGTAGCGAAGCAAGTACTCAGAAGAGACCTACGATAAATTAAACTATTATAATATAACTTCGGGTTATCTCTAGCTATTTAAACAGCAAAACTCTGAGACCTAATAGTCAATCTAGTTGTAAATGAATGCAGACGAGTTACAAAAGATCAGAGCTTATTAGAAAAACTGACATGATAATATTTATAGAAAGGACAAAAAGAAGCCACGTCATAGTGGCGGGGAAAAGTAACGTTTCTCGAAAAGAAACTGTTCAAATGAAACGTCCTTCATAGAAATGAAATGCGAATGAAATTGAAATCATTTGTCCCAGTGTAAGTGGCATGGCACTTTTTTAACTGTGAATATCTGCTTTGGAGATGTTAAAATTAACAAGCCATTCCTTACCTCAATTAACAAAAGATTGTAGATAATTTTAAATTCACCTGCCACTTTGACCATATCGAACCGATCAGACTTAATATTAAGGCAAGCTTAATTAGTTTTTTATCAGCAAAGATACAAAATTGAGGACTGATGACACCAGGAAGGTCGTTGATGAAAATTAGGAAAAAATAAGTTTAAGTGTATGAATTATGTGACAATAGATTTTTCCCCCATGACAAAAAATTCAGGAGATTAACACAGCGCGTTCGATAATCAGACAGGCTAGAGATCCTCCTTGCTGCTGGTCCCATATAATCTATTACAATTTGCCACATTCTACGTGGAGTGGTGATGGACACAACCAAGTAAACGACATTGCATCGTGATAGGCACTGAAGGAGATTTACTCAGCACGACACTCCGACAATCAATCATTGAAAACACAAAGTTGATTTTAAAACTGTCCTTTTTTCTTTTATTTCTTCTTTTTTTTTTTTTTTGTGAGTAGATGCCAATATTTTATCTGAGTTGCATTCATTTTTATGACCCTGGTTTCAATAAGAGAATTTCCGCCTTTTTCTATTTCAGATTCCAGAGTCGAATAATGGTACATTCTCTGTTGATACCGTTGATGAGTGGCGCTTTGATCATCCATATCATTTTTCCGTTGGTCTTCTGCCATAAATGCCCAAAAGAATGTATCTGCAAGCATAAGTCGAATAAAACTCGAGCGATGTGCAATGTAGATAACATAAACTCAGTCAGTTCCATTGATTTACAGCCGGAAGTCATTGTTGCTTTGCACTTGAGATGCAATAAAATCAATTTAAATCCGAGTTCATTAAAGGCTAAAATGTTTCAGAAATTCTATCGTTTGACAGCATTAGCTTTCGAATATTGTTATTTCGATTATATAGACAACGAAGCATTTATAGGCCTTAATCTCTTGCAAACTCTAATCTTCTTAAAATCTGTTAATTATACATTGCCACAAAAAATGTTACATCACATTAAAAACCTGAAAACACTGATGATTAGAGGAAGTGACTGGCATGAATTATCATTTGATAATCTCTGTACGCTGAAAAACATTATAACGATAGCATTTATGTATAATCCTATTAGTAATATTTTAGAAAATTCTACATTTTGCTCTGGGAATCAACATTCTTTCTTTCAACTCAAACAACTCATACTTAGCTATAATCAAATACAAATTTTGAGGACAGGATTTGCCGAAAGATTTCAAAATCTCCAGTATCTGAGTTTCCGGAGAAATAAGATTACAGAAATCCAGAAAGGTTCACTTGTAAATCTCCCGCATCTAAAATATTTGGATGTTTCCCAAAATTATCTCCAAAAGCTGCCAGACGATTTCTGCGCTGGTTGCACTGAATTATGGGAACTTAACATTTCCTACAACCCAATCACTGACCTTCCGGCGTCGGTTAGGAAAATGTATAATTTGACAAAGTTCAATGCAAAAAATACGTTATTACATGACATTTCAGTCATTACGAATCTGAACTTACTTGTTCTCAATGTGCAGAACTGTAGTTTGAAGAAAATCCATTTTCCTTTTTGTAGAAATAATTCTACTCTAATGTCTGTTAATGTTGGCGAGAACAAAATCAACAGGATTCCTGGGAACGTTTTTGAAAATTGTTATTCTTTAGAAATTCTGGATTTATCTTCGAATAACATCGAATTCTTGTCTTATGAATCATTTAACGGACTTACATCTTTATCGAGTTTGTTTTTATCTGCAAACAATTTATCACATCTTGACGATTGGGTACTTTACAAATTAAGCAGCTTGAAATTTCTAGATCTAAGTTTTAATTTCCTGAGAAAAATACCTTTGTTTCCTCTAATAATAGTCAAAGTTAATTTGACTGGAAATCTGTTAAGGGATATCAAATTACCTGAAAATACTTATCCACTTAAAACTTTGGTGTTTGACAAAAATCAAATTCAAAATATTAAAAACAACACTTTTTCTCGCTATCGGGATCTAATTTCACTTTATCTCAATGAAAATAATTTAAAAAACCTGGAAGAATTTGCATTTTCTGGCTTGTCATATTTATCGTATTTACATATTTCCTACAATTACTTGGAAGATTTCCACACTGCTCTAAAACCATTAACAAACATAATAGAACTGCAGGCGGAACAAAATCGTCTCTCGACTCTTAAACGAAATACATTCCCCATAATTTTACACAAAATAAACTTGTCAAAAAACAAAATTAAAACCATCGAAGAAGGAACATTTGAAAACTTGAAATATTTGGAGATGGTCGATCTAAGATGGAACGAAATTACTTCCCTAGACTCATCAAGCGTAAAATTAAACCCCAACATCATTGAAGTCAGTAATTTCTTAATTTTTGGGAATCCATTAAAATGTGATTGCCATTTGGCAACCTTGCAAAATACTTCAGTCAATAAATATCCAATATTTACGGATCTAGCGCCACCTAGTGTATGCCATCAACATGACATATATTATTTACAGGGAAATCACTCCGAATCGACTTATGAAAAACAGTTTGTCTGTGGTTACAAAAGAAATTCTCTTTTCAAATTATCTTTCTATTGTTACTTAAATTGTCAATGTTGTTTGACAGAAAATTGCCTTTGTCAACAGAAATGTAGTAAAAATTGTCTTTGTAGATTTCGATACGATCTCAAAGACTTTCGAGTCGATTGTAAAAATGGAAATTTAACCGATGCAGCCGGCATACCTCCTGATGCGACATTGATCGATCTGAGTGGTAACGATCTGGGATATTTGAGAAATGAAACTTTTATCAGGCAAACCAAAGCTGAAATTTTGTATCTAAACCATTCGAAAATTACTGGAATTGGTCAAAGAACCTTTCTTACTTTTAACATTCTCAAAATATTGCATTTAGAATATAATGTGATCAGGATGTTAGGCTCACACAGTTTGTTGGGTTTGTGGAACTTGAAAGAACTGATTCTCAATCATAACGAAATCGAAAGAATATTTCCAGGAACTTTCAACATCACACCGAATTTGGAAGTTCTAGACTTGAGCCACAATAATCTTGTAAGAATCGAAAGTCAAACATTCAATGCAAAAAGTCTGAAAAGAATCGCTCTTTTCGAAAATCCTTGGTCGTGTGTTTGTGAAGATGTAAATATTTTAAGTACAGTTTTAATCAAAGAATTTTCAGAAACTGATTTCAAAAGTATTCTTTGTAATCGAAACGAAATGCCAATCATTCAATACGACATCACTTTTTGTCGAAATAAATCTTCCAATAAAATTTTGCGAATGTCATCAGTGGGGAATGCAATTTATGTCTATATTTTGTCAATTGGTCTCCCATTGATTGTCTTTTTTCTTGGAACGGTGATTCTTTTTTATGCATATCGTATAGAGTTACAAATAATCTTATTCTCTCGTTTCGGCTGGAGAATCTTTTACAAGAAAAACAGATTAGATGAAGAAGACAAACATTTTGATGCTTTTGTGTCGTATCATCATTCGCAAGACGAGTTTGTGGTGAACGAAATGCTCCCTCGTTTGGAAGGTACCAATCCATCTTATAAATTGTGCGTCCATTTTAGAGATTTTGCCGTTGCAGTTGACATTGCAGACAACATCAATGAAAGTATTGAAAACAGTAAAAGAACGATTCTTTTACTCACCGATCAGTTCCTTACCAGCGAATGGTGCAGATACGAGTTTCAAGCGGCCCACCTTGATGCGTTGTCAAATAAAATGAACAGCCTCATTCTGGTCTTGCTGGAAGACATCAACCCAGATTTAGTAGATAGTGGGCTGAAGCTTTACATGAAGACAAAAACCTATTTGAGATATGATGACCCGAGATTTTGGGACAAACTGCGGTTTGCTCTGCCGGATAAAAACAGGGAAAACCAACAACTGGAATCAAATACTCAACCTGAATGAAAGAGAATTGCTTATTTTGTTGAAACCAAAAGGTGAAGATAAACTTATTTTTTCCATTGTGTAAAGCACATTCCTTTCAATTTATGACATGCACATATCACGATCTCCCACCCAGCTCATGTCACTCTTCTTCAACTTCCTCTCAGTTGCTAGTTCTGCCAACTTTGTTGAGTAACCCCAACCTAACAGGTCATCCATTTTTCTTCTTCCTCCGTAGTTAAGCCCGGTATACCATCTCGACATGGTTAATTTAGGTTTCCAAACATCTGACGATATTAGGATTGACGGTGAAGTCTAACGTGGAATCCTCTGTGTACGTTGTGTGCCATTGACAAGATTACATAATCCCTGTCTATGGCCATGGTTACTTTTGTCTCTTTGCATCCAAAGACTAGGTTTGAGAATCAGGCTTGAATCAGAACCACTTCAATAAAATGTGCAATACTGTTAATAACTCTAAAAACAGATTTATTGAATATAAAGTAAAACTGGTTGAATAAAATGTCTGTATTGTCTACTACAAAATCAGGTTCTCTACTGTAGGATGGTGAACTGCGAAATCTAGTCGAAAACAACTAATTCCAAGTCAGTCGAGTCCTCCTCAATTCTTCTTGCATTTTAGTAACATTATCGCCTTGCTTGGAGTGAGTTATAGCTTATCGTCCGGTTCACACTCCTCCCGATCTATTTAATAGGAATAGAGGTTTATCTCTTGTTCTCTGTTTAAGATTGTGTTTCCAGTTCCTTCTAAAGTATTCTCATTCTTTTTCAGTCTCAGTAGACCCCTTATGTCTTAGTGGCATTGTCTCCTTGCTTGGGTTGAAATGATTTTTTAAAAACTTGAATATAAAAAAACATGACTGGAAAGGGAATATGGCTCTCTGATTTCCAGTTTCAAACCATTATCCGTTATACAACCTGCATATTCAGGCTAACATAGTAATCTCAAGCAGTCACTCAGTCATTAGGTACTGACCAGGCTTAGCCTCAATGATCGTACGAGAAATGTTGCTTCAACGTGATATGGTCATAAACACATTCCTGGTAAAGTAAATAAACAAAATTATCAAAGGAACAATAAAAACAGAAGGTTGTTCGCTCGTTTCAAACCATTTTAACTGAATTCAGTTTGATTTGCGCCATTTTGTGCATAGTATTGAAGTAGAAAAAAAGTTAGTCGCGTCTGAATACAGGACATTGCTTCACACTTGACTGAAATGTTTTACATATATAAGTCAAAAGCGTGTGCATTTTAACGAATTTTTCAATGCGATTCGTGAGAATTTTAAATTTCTTTTACATTAAGAGTGAAAATAAAAAAATTATGTGCATTTTTTTTCATTTATTTTAGGAAAGGAAGAAAAACACTGTATAAATAGTCAGAAAAGGTGCCATTTATGGAGAAGGTGCAATAGCTGAAAGTATTCTTCGTAAGTGTGTTGCTAAGTTCAAAAGCGGAAATTTTGTTCTAGAATGTCAAGAACGTTTAGGCAAGCTAAATTGAAAAGGCAAGTCAAAATATTCCTGGTCACACAATGATACTCTACATTAGTAATATTTTAGGAAATTCTACATTTTCTCTGTGAATCAACATTCTTTTTTAAACTCAAACAACACATACTTAATTATAATGAAATCCAAATTTTGAGGACAAGATTTACCGAAAGATTTCAAAATCTCCAGTATCTTACATTCTAGATAAATTATATTAAAGAATTCTGAATTACTCAACACGTCATTTCGACAATCTAATGGGTCATTGAAAATGCTTAGGCGATTTTCAAGAGAAATGTGTTTTTATCTGCTAGTTGATGCCAACATGTTATCTCAATGGCATTTTTCAGTTGCTTTCTTTCAACTGTTTCTTCTGATTCTGATTTTAACCAAAAAGCTTACACCATTTTTCTATTTCAGATTTTGTGGTGGATAGGAAATTAAGAATTAAAAGCAACTTTCTTCTTCACTTTTACAAAAATTCACAACGATGTGTGAAAACCTGATTTTGCCGAATTGAAAAAGGATTGAGCTTAAAGAAAAAGTCGAAACCTTATTTCGCGAGTAGATTTAAATTGATTTTCTGACCAATGGAAGCTTCGGTCAGCGTCAGTCAGTCAGCTGGGAGCAGAGAGAGAGAGAGAGAGAGAGAGAGAGAGAGCGAGAGAGAGAGAGAGAGAGAGAGAGGGGGGGTAAAATGTAACGAGAGAAACTTCAAATTGGTCCGGACGTAAGGTCGTGTCGCACATCGTTCTCTTTCACCTTCTTTCTCGTGTGCTGATTCATTTTACTTCTTCTTCAACATTCAAAGACATTCTTACCAAACAAACGCTCATACATGCTTACATACGTACGCATAAACTCTTTCCAACAAATTACTACTACGAACATTCCTATAACACTTAACTCATTGCTTGTTTCTTATTGAACATTAACTTTTACGAATTCCTGTTATTCATTTCTTCTAATAAATTTCTATTTAAACATTAAAAATGTATATTTTTATTCTTCCACTCTTCCACACATCCACACATTCCAAGAACCAATCTGATAAAAATGTATATTTTTATTCTTCCACTCTTCCACACATCCACACATTCCAAGAACCAATCTGATAAAAATGTATATTTTTATTCTTCCACTCTTCCACACATCCACACATTCCAAGAACCAATCTGATAAAAAATCCTCTGATGATAATTCTGAATAAAACTTGTAAACTGTAGGGAGTTCGGTAATGTATTGTAATATAATAATCTGGCCCCACCCGAAGAAGGCTGATGAAGCGTGGGTGTTTTCGGTCATTGAAAGCAGCGGATGTCATTTTGACCCTATTTCCGGCAGAGCGGAAATAGCTCAGAGCAAACAGACAGGTGTCTCTGAGAATTTACGTAGGCGTCGTGTAGGCGTCGCGTGATCAAGGCAAAGCCGGAAGAAACGATTCCCGGTTTTGGAAGATATATAAAGACTGCGAAAAACACGGATTCGCCAGTCAGTCTTGACAGTCAGAGTCAGAGAAGAGAAGTCGAAGAAGAGTCACAGTCAGCCTCGACAGGAGTCAGGCTCGACAGGCAGTCTGGGCAGAGAGCCAGACAAGACCAGAAGTCGAAGAAGAAGCTAGAAGAGCTAAGCAGAGAGGTTACACTCTCGTCGAACCCCCCGTCACCACGTCAACCCATTAGAAGAGCGCTCTCTCACTCTCTGTTCCTAGGCGACACGGTCCATCGTTCGTTAATAAAATATAACTACATATATTTTTATATACATGCGTGTTTATTTGTCTGTCATTATATAACAGTATGACACAAGGCCGAACCAATAAACATTAACCATCTCCCTATGGCTTCAGAATAATGGTACATTCCCAGTTGATGGGTGGCACTTTGATCGTCTTTATCATTTTCCCGTTGGTGATCTGCCAAAAATGCCCAAAGGAATGTGTCTGTCAACATAAACTGAATTCAGTCTTTGCTAAGTGTGACGTGGATGACATAAACTCAGTCAATTTCATCGATTTGGAACCGGAAAACACGACTGTTTTGCAATTGCACTGCCAAAACAGCACTTTAAAGCCGAGTTCATTAAAGTCTCAAATATTTCAGAAATTCAATCGACTGATATCAATACTATTCGTGAATTGTTCTTTCGATTATATAGACAAAAATGCATTTACAGGTCTTGACTTCTTTGAAGATCTTTTTCTTTTCAATCCCGTTAACTTTGAACTTCCGCAATTTATTTTTCATCACATTCAAAATCTGAAAAAGCTTTTTTTTTATTATTTCGGAGAGTGACTGGCATGAATTATCGTTTGAGAATCTCTGTGTCCTAAACAACATCAGAACGCTAATTTTTATAAAGAATCCTATCCGAAATATTATAGAAAATTCAACGTTATGCCCTGGGAATCGGCATTCCTTCAGCAAACTGAAAAAGCTGGTACTAATCTATAACGAAATCCAAATTTTAAGGACTGGATTCGCTGAAAGATTTCAAAGTTTCCAGTATCTAACATTCCGGGGTAACAACATTAAAGAAATCCAGAAAGGTTCACTTGTAAATATTTGGATGTTTCCCAAAATTATCTTCAAAAGCTGCCAGATGATTTCTGCACTGGTTGCACTGAATTATGGGATTTATACATTTCCAACAACCCAATCACCGACATTCCGGCGTCGGTTAGTAAACTATATAATTTGAGAAAGTTCAAAGCAATGAACCATTGCAGTCGGTAATTTCTCAATTTTGAGGAATCTGTAGTGAATAGGAAATTAATAATTCTTCTTCATATTGAATTTCACAAAAATTCACAATGACGTGTGAAATCCTGGTTTTTCCCAAATAGAAAAAGGATTGACCATGTGCTTAAAGAAAAAGTCGGAGCCGGGTTTCGCAAGTAGGTGTTAAACTGATTTTCTGACTAATGGAAGCGACTTGCAAGGCTAAAGGGACTTACCGATCAAATGCGAAAATCTGAATGACTATAAAAAGCCCCGGTCAGCGTCAATCAAAGACTCAGATGGTAGTAGCGAGAGATACCGCTAAAATGTAACGAAAAAAACTTCAAGTCAACTCGGACATTCGTCCTCTTTCTCTTTCCTTCTCGCGTTCTGATTCCTTTTACTTCTTGTCCTCCAACCAAAGACATTCCTACTGAATACATACATACATACGTACGTACGCATAGACTCTTTCAACAATTATTACTATGAACATTTTCTACAACTCTTGATACCCTTTAACTTTCTCATTGAACATTAATTTCTACGAATTCTTGATATTCTTTCCTTTTCATAAATTTCTATTTTTAACTTCAAAATGTATATTTTCATTCTTACACTCTCCCACACAATTCCAAACATTCCAACCTGCCAACAACCAACCTTCTGATGAAAACCTTCTGATGATAATTTTGCATAAAACTTGTAAGCTGTAGAGAGTTCGGTTAAGTATGACACAAGGCCGGATTAAATAAAAAATTAACCAGCTCCCTATAGCTTCAGTGGTGACACCGATAGCTTCAAATCCATTAACATGTGGTTGTCAATTGGCATCCTTGCAAAATACTTCAGTCAATAAACATTTAATATATTTTGTATCTAGCGCCACCTAGTGAATGTGATCAGTCAGTTAAGTGCCATACGTGATACACGCTTTGGGCGATCATGTCTCGAAAGGGGCACGACTGACTGGGCAGAAGATTATCCCGCAGTAGGTTGCCATTGCTTTCTGCGGTAGACTGGTTGCCGACCAAGGCTATAGAACCCAATCTGTCCTGTTATTTAACCCATAACTGGAAGGAATAGACGGATTAATACCTTTCCCAATGGTATTTGCGCGTAAGTGAATGCAATGAATTCAGCTGGAATTTGAACTCGGCTCCCCGATTTCTCGTTCCGAGCCGATATCCAATGCACCACAATCTTTCAGGGAAATCAGTTCCAATCGATTTATGAAAAAGTTTGTATGTGGGTACAAAAGAAATTCCTTTTTCAAAATACCTTTCTACTGTTACTTAAATCGTCAATGTTGTTAGTCAGAAAACTGTCTTTGTCAACAGAAGTGTAGTAAAAATTGTTTTCGTAGCTTTCGATACGATCTGAAAGACTTTCGAGTCGATTGTAAAAATTGAAACGTAAACGATGTATTTCGTATGCCTCACAGTGCGACATTGAGCGACCTGAGTGGTAACGATCTGCGATATTTGAGAAATTAAACTTTTATCAGACAAACCAAAGCTGAAATTTTGTATCCAAATTATTCGAAAACTTTTATTACTTCTAACATTCTCAAAATATTGCATTCTAGCAGTGGATTTAGCTATTGACTCAATGTAGTGGTTCCACTTGAGATCAGAAGAGAGGGTAAGGCCGAGGAGGCGCAGAGTATTGCTTTCGGGGAGACTCGCTTGGTCCATGCTTATGGGAGGCAGGATAGGTTGCCTGTGATGATTGACAGACAGCAGCTTGGTCTTAGACGCATTGAAATTTATAAGCCACTTCTTACCCCAGTTCACCACAGAGTGTAGATCCCTCTCAAGATCAGCAGCGAGATTATGTTTGTCCATCACGCCCGGATTCTTACTGATGCGGGAGTAAATTGTGGTGTCATCTGCGTAGATGCCTACCTGGCTCTTGGTCTCGTCTGGGAGGTCATTTATGAAAATAAGGAAGAACGTCGGGCCTAGAATAGAGCCCTGAGGGACACCAGCGTTTGGACAGTAGGGTGTGGAGGCATACCCATTCAGGACAACCTTCATTATGTGGTTATGTAGGAAAGATTGGATCAGATCATGCAATCGTCCGGTAACCCCGTAACTTATAAGGCCAGCGTGCCAAACCCTGTCAAAAGCCTTGGAGATGTCCAGAGCAACAGCACGAGTCTCGCCGGACTCCTCGAGGGCCTGAAACATGTACTCCGTAATGGTCGTTAGCATGTCGGCCGTGGACCTGGCAAATCGGAAGCCATACTGCCTGTCGGAGAAGAGTTTATGGGCAGCAAGATGCTGAACTATTTCAGCATTAATAATGGCCTCAAACACCTTCCCAAAAATAGGTAAAAAACTGATAGGGTGATAGTTGGATGTGTCCGAGGGTTCACCAGAGTTCTTAAATACAGGAACGACAGAAATGGACTTCCAGCACGAGGGCCTGAAACATGTACTCCGTAATGGTCGTTAGCATGTCGGCCGTGTACCTGGCAAAGCGGAAGACATACTGCCTGTCGGAGAAGAGTTTATGGGCAGTATTGTCCCGAAAATAGGTAGAAGGCTGATAGGCTGATTGTCCAAAAGTTGTCTTAGTACTTACGAACGTCATCGTTCATCATCAGTTTAAAAATCATATTACAGTTTAAAAATCAAATATTGCCTTGTAGCAGGAAAAGTGTTACAACAATAATTTTTAAAAGAAAATCAATAAACGTTATCCACACACACACACACACGTGTGTGTGTGTGTGTGTGTGTGTGTGTGTGTGTAGATAAGACCAAAATAAATAAGACGAATATTTTTTAAACTAATAGATAAACACTTTCCAAAAAACTCAGTAATAAACAACATTTTCAATTGAAACAAATTATAGTTGTACTAGTAATTTAGAAAGTTTCATAAAAAACACAATACACCAGAAATGTAGATACTATTGTACAAAACAAGATTACTAATAAAAAATGCAACTGCAGGGACAAAAATAAATACCCACTCCAAGGATTTTGTAATACAAAAGAAGTAATTTACAAGGCAAAAGTACATAACTTAAATGGTCAAAATAAAATATATTTGGGATCAACCAAGGACACCTTTAAGACCAGGTGGTTCAATCACAAGTCTACATTCAAAATAAAAAACTTAAAAAACTGTACAAAATTGGCTAGCCACGTGTGGAAATTGAAATCAAAATATGGAAAAGACCCAGACATAACGTGGAGTATAGTGAAAACAGCCAAGCCTTACAAAGGTGACAAAATATGTAGACTGTGCCAGGAAGAAAAGTTAGTGATTATGGTATTCCCAAACAAAAATTAAGTATTAAATGAAAGAACAGAAATTATGAGAAAGTGTAACCACACTAAAAAATACCTATTCTGTTCATACAACCATGGGTGAAAACGTTATAATTTCTTGTAATTTTAAAAATTGTTAGTTTAAAAATTCTTTGTCACGTGAGCGTTAAAAAAAAAAATAAAAAAAATCACCGTTACGTGAGCGTTCTTTAAAAAAAGTGGTAAACGGTAAAATCAGTTATTGCAAATCGCCTGAAGACACCACATGGTAGAAACCTAGGTCGCGTAATAACTTGTTTACACATTATATATATATATATATATATATATATAAAGGAAAGATATTTGTGTGTTTGTGTGTGTCTGTCTGTCTGTATGTATGTCCGTATGTCCTTCATACAAATCTACAATTTTTATTCGATTCTCACCAAACTTCACACAAATGTTCTTTAGGTTTCTGGTTAGGTCATGGGCTACTTATTTTCCGATTTCCCCCTAATATCGGAAATTGATACTTCGATATCCGATCAGGTCTGACAAGATCAGAATTTCAGCCCTTGTATTGTGGTTCTTGGTGCAGAATTTGCTCTAACTTAGTAAAATTATAATTTTTAGTCTCAAACATTAGTAGATATTTTCAAACGACTCATTTTCCTCGATATCGGAAATCGATACCCCCGATATTTTATCGAATCTGATCAAAAACCTCTATTCAACCATCAATGACTCATTTTCTCAAATTTTACTCCCGATGGGTACGATAAGTTTCCATAGACTTACTTAGGTTAGTTTCTCCTTGGAGGACTTATTTAATTCCGATATTGGAAATCGATACCCCGATACACTATCGGGTCTGATCAAAATCAGGTTTTCAGTCCTTTTATTTTGGTTTTTGCTTCAGGTTTTGTTCTAAGTAGGTATAATTGTAGTTCAGATTGGGCTATATAATCTTGGTTAGCGGCCAGTCTATGGCAGAAAGTGATGACAACCTACTACGGAAAAATATTCTCCCCAGTCTGTCATATCTCTTTCGAGACATGATCGCCCAAGCGTGTATCCCTTATGACACTTAACTGACTGACTGAATATTGCATTATCCATACCCACTGTTACCAAAATTTCGAATGTGTTAGAAAGGATTAAAAAATAATGAAAAATTACTTTGATTTTTTCTCTTAATAATAACATAAGCATTTCGACGGAAAACCTTTTTTTTTATTAAGTTGGAGGCCTTTTCTTTTTTCATACTGTGTTGTTTCTCCAACGAATTAGTGGAGATAACTATTGAAATGGCGGTGTCAACAGAAAAACCCGTCCTTTTGAAAAAAACGATTAGTTTTTTTGTTTTTCGGGTATCGGCACGAAAGTTAAACGGAATGGAATCTACATTTCAGAAACATTCAGAGATCAGGGTACATGACAAGGTTAAATTTCAATTAAAGCCGCCTTCTTTGAAGATTACCACCGGCCTTTGAGTAAAGCTACACATTTTTACTTGACTTCCGGTTGGTTTGGTATATAAACCAAAGTAGCTTTTATAGTTCATACACTATAATTTTGAATATAGATCACAATCCTTCCGGTTCACACTCCACCCACGTCTATTGAACGGGTGAAGAGGCTCATCCCTTGTTCCCTGTTCAAGATGTGGTTTCCGGCTTTCTCTTTTCCAATCTTTTCACTCTTACGTAGCCCCCTGCACATCAGTGGCGTTACTGCCTTGCTCGGGGTGATATGATTAAAAAAAAAAATAAAAATCTAGATTTAAGCTGTAGATAACAATGGCGTGTAGATCACATATACCAACACCATTCTTTGTATATATAACATGAAATACACAGATCTTTCTTTTTTTTTTTTTTTTTAAAAATATATTCACTTTTGTGTGACTAACGTCAGAAACGTATAACATACTTTCTGTAGGAATATTTTCAGTGAGACCACTATAACAATATTGCATTGGGTTGCAATATTGTTACATAATGATATCGCCTTGACTAAAATGTATTTAGGGCTGTTAGATTTGCTAATAACCTTGGATCTACATCTTCTCTCCCAGATATGGGTTAATTAGTAAGACTAGTATCACTTTAACGTTATTATGTCCAAAAAATATTCTTATAACTTAAAAATATCTTCTAGCATTAAATAACCTGCAAAGGTTGATAAACCTTAGAAAACAAAAAATGTTATTTCTGGATCGATAGAGCAAAGGAAAGAGAAAACAAAGTGCACAGTAGAAAATATTTATATATTCCTTATTCCTATATGAAACTAAATGTTTATATGCAACATTTCAATAAAGATTGGAATGTGATACTATGGGCACCCACATTAAAAAGGGTAAGAGGTAGTTTTATCTTGATCTCAGGTGTTCCTGTTTGATAGGCCAGCAGATAGTTCTTTTTCAAGTCCAATGATTGTTGGAGATCAAGTTGCAAAACACCGGAAATAGTACATATCCGAGTGCTGGTCTCTATTTAGAGTAATTTTCTTTCAACGTTCATTCATTTCACTTATCTAATTTAAAATTAACATCAAAAATATTTTTCAAGCTAAATATGTGATACTTGAAAATGAAAAAAACTGGTGACTTAGGGAAAAAAATGTACTCACAGTTGCCAACTAGCTATTGTGACTACTTAATAAAATTTAGGGTAACAACATAGCCATGTGACTAACACAGTGTCCGATATAGAATTATCAATTTAAAGCTCATCTTTATTTTCAGACACTTGATAGTCAGTTGTGCAATGTAAAAAAAAAAGGAAAAAAAAAAAATTTCATGGTTTTCTCCATTCTAATTTTATGATGACTTAATTCTTAAGTTAATGACAGAATAACCTCCTTGCGAGTTTGATGACTATAAAACACACGGAAATTCCCCCAGTTACATCATTAAATATTTGAGCTTAACAACTTATATATTACAATAACAATTCCAAGTATGAATGCAGTCTATTGGTTAAAGTAAAAGAGTACAAATGAAAAGATTAAAAATTGACAGCTTTACATCTCAACATTGTAGAGCTAAAAAACAAATACACAAACACATAGAAAGAAGACTGCTAAATACGAATCACAATAAATTCAGAATACAAATAGGTACATTTCATTTTTGTATGCTTGTGAGCTAAGATGGTAGTCTATTCCTTAAGTTCTTGAGCTGGAGAGAATTAGAAAGGGAAAGGGGAGAATCCCAGTCCCTTCAAGTTCATACTTGGGATGGAAGGGGTGCCAATACCATATAAGTATTCAAAAATACAGAGAGGACCTCTAGGAGCAAAGGTCACTGAGAACAGTGTCAGCAGGTACATCATTAGAGAGTATGCACAATACTTTGGTGAATTTAGTTTAGTAACTTTATTTCATTAACAATTTGATAAAATGTGATAATATGGAGTCTCAGGTAGAAAAGATGTAGTTTTGTATTAAGTGTTTCTATTCGAAAGCCAGCAAGTAGTCTGTTTTTAAGTGCAATTTTCTAAGTGACATTTTGACGAAAGAGAAATGGGAAGTAAAAAAGTGGATGAGGGGTTTTTGGAGATCAAGTCGCAACAAAACCGGAAATAATATAGACCACTACCTGGGTACAGCTTAAGTCACACTTGGGACTGGAGTCAGTTCTGGCTCACTCTTGGTGGGCATGGATTTATCTATTGCATGGTTCCTGCACAGTTCGTTTATATTGCCAGCCAAACATCGGGATGTTTAGACAGGTAAGGAAAAGAGTTAACATGGCAGAAATTAGTTCAAGTATTCCCTACCTCTCCACTCAGATGAGCAGATGAAGCCCTTAATAAAACATCTATGTATAACATGGGAAACAGGATTCACATTCTTATTTCTCAACATGGCATTTGTCTTTAATCTCATTACCTTGTGAGCATGCAATAGGCCCTTTCCTAGCTTTTAGTGCACAAGAAAATTGAGAATCGATATACAACATAGGGTAATTATTGGCCGATCATTAGAAAGCTTGGATGGGTCTTGTATTGCATGTTTACAAAGATGGATTAATTTTTTTGAATTCTTGGTAATCAGTGGTATGAGGGATATAAGTCATTGCTTTAGGCTAATCCACTGATTTTTTTTTTTAATCATATCACCTCGAGCAGGGCGGTAATGCCACTGATGTGCAGGGGGCTACGTAAGAGTGAAAAGATTGGAAAAAGAAAGCCGGAAACCACATCTTGAACAGGGAACAAGGGATGAGCCTCTACACCTGTACAATAGATGTGGGTGGAGTGTGAACCGGGTGATAGTTTAGTCTATCTACTCCAATTGAGAAAAAAAAAAAAAAGTGAAAAGATTGGAAAAGAGAAAGCCGGAAACCACATCCTGAACAAGGAACAAGGGATGAGCTTCTACACCTGTACAATAGACGTGCGTGGAGTGTGAACCGGGTGATAGTTTAGTCTACAACAAAATCAGAAAAAAAACCAAAACAAAACAAAACAAAACAATATCTTTATATAATTTTTATTCCTGTAATGAAATCATTTGGAGTTCGTTTTCTTCTTTTTTATTTTCTTTTGTTTTTTGTCTAATTTTGATTTCACCCTTGGTTTTCGGATTTTTAAGTTACTTGTTTTTTTCACAAGCATTTCTTCTTCATCATCTTTTTCATCAATCTTTGTGCCATCAAGACAAATTCCTGAGCTTTCTCCAGTGTTGAAATATTCTCTCACTGGAGTAGAAAAATAAAATAACAATTAGATTATCTACAGGAATTTTAACAAATTAAAGTGGAAGTATATTTTCCTGTGAAAATACTTGAAGCACTTATACACACACACAGGCTTATTTTTTTGAGAGTGACATAAAAAATGTGTTGATCTTCTAAAGGCACTCATCATGGAATTTCTACCACATTTAATCTTACATAGAATTACTTACATAGAATTACTACTACTTCCATACAATGCAACTTAGAACAACACAAAGGAAAATATACCAACAATGAGCCCCTTTGAAAATGGCGAATAAATGAGCTGAAAGAGCTGAGGACAACACTTACTATGAACAATTTTTACACTTTTAGCCCCACCAAAAAAGGAAAACTGTAAGACAATGAAGCTGAATATGTGTGTGTGTGTGTGTTGAATAGTGTCTTGAAACACAAGCATTTCTTTAACTCTTGAAATAGACATATCTGCTCAGTTGTGTATCCTAATGTAAACAAAGTAATTTGTAAAGAAAGGAATGAATGTTTTTTTATTACATAAACATAACTTAAATGGATACTTGTATTTGAGTAGAAAGGCCTTATATTTATTGAACTGTATATTTATTTACACCTACCGGACAGAATATTTAATAATTTACTGTTTAATAAAGCACACATAATACATTATGAAAAATATGCCACAAACTTTGAAAAAAAATAATAATAAAAAAATAAAAAGATTTATCAAATTTTTTTTTATTATTAAAAAGAAAGACTAAAGAAGTTTTTTTTTTTGTTAAAAATTGTTCTTCTCACATCTGTAGGGGACAATAAATTAGTAAAAGAAAATTTTGTGTCTTTTTGCAGTGAAAAAATACTGAGCATCAAGAAGAGACAACTGAAGTTCCTGGGACACGCAATGAGGAAGGAGAGCCTGGAGAACCTGATATTGACTGGCCAGATAGAAGGAAAGAGAGACAGAGGAAGGCAGCGGATAACGTATTTGCAGGGCCTGATCGGGCCGATGATGAAACGGAGGCTGCCAGGAGTAACAGGAGCAAATATACTAAGAGCCACAAAGGATAGGGAGACGTGGAGAACCATGATCGCCTACGTCCTGAAGGGACAGGGCACATAGAAGAAAAAATATAATTTCATATGTAATCTCAAAATAAATGTTATTTACTGTCCACCTACTTTTTAACCACTCTGTATGCGTGTGTGTATATATATATATATATATATATATATCTGTCCCTTTCTACTGTTACCATTGTTAACCTAAAACCCCTCCACACTCTACCCCAGGGCCTTCCCATTTGGAAAAAACAATGTCGCTGACATGTAAAATCTCTATTAGAGATCCTATGTCGAAATGTACGTCCGACACCTTTGAATTTTGAAAATTTTCTCTAATTTATATATATATATATATATATATATATATTTGCCTTCAGTACAAGAAGGTAAGTTTTATCATGTATGTGAAAATTAGTTATGTGTGTTTGTATGTTAAATTAAATGTGTGTGTATGTGTGTGTGTGTGATTCACCAAGATTCAAACCTGCAACCTCTAACAACATAGGGGAAGTCATCAATTGATCTGATGCATCTTAGATGCTTTGTCTATTGTGAAATCATTCGTGGTCAAGCGGTTAAGATCTTTGTTACAAGTTTAAATCTTGCTGAATGACACATATTTTCCTAGCAAAATTTCTCAGAAATATTCAGGCTGGTTGTTACATATATGAACATACTGTTTAATTAAAAACATAATATTTACTCAAATATGAGTATTTATTATTAATAATAATAATTATATATATATATATATATATATATATATATATATATATATATAGATGTGTTTTTTTTTCTCTTCTTTTTTCTGAACCCACCAATATTCCCAGAAGCAATTGTAAGTACTTACCTTCAGACGACTGGCGAATATCCAAAACTTTCATGTTCTTTTCACCCCCAATAGCAAACACAAAAGGAGAGTCTGGACATGGAAGGACACACATTATGCCACCCTGCAAAACAGATTAAAAAAATGTCATTATTAAAATTGCAAGATTTTCATAAAAACAAATAGGGAGTAGAGCATTATTAACCTCATTGATTATTTATGTATCAACAATGTTTTAATATTAATGGGACCTTCAATTAGCAATTCTCTTTAGAGCCAATATATTTCTATTTTAACGAGTTCATGCGACCTTCAAGAAATAAGATTCAAGGTAAACATTTTAAAAATGTATAAAAAAAATCTTCTAATTGTGTTATGTAACAAACACCTGGGATTATTTGCAGAAATTAAATGTTTGCTTGAGACAGTTACATGTGTGTGTGTGTGTGTGTATATGTGTGGGGGCAGTAATTTTTTGTTTATACAATTTTGGTTGAAGACTAATGAAATTTCTTTGTTAACCCTGCATTAGTCACATGGGTATGTTACCTCAAAATTTTTTTTTTTAATCATATCACCCCGAGCAAGGCAGTAACACTACTGATGTGCAGGGGGCTACATAAAATTGAAGAGATTGGAAAAGAGAAAACCAGAAACCACATCCTAAACAGGAAACAAGGGATGAGCCTCTTCACCTGTACAATAGACATGAGTGGAGTGTGAACCAGGTGATAGTTTAGTCTATCTACTCCAATTGAAAATAAAAAAAAAAAAAAAAAAAAAAAAAGAGTGAGAAGATTGGAAAAGAGAAAACCAGAAACTGCATCCTAAACAGGAAACAAGGGATGAGCCTCTTCATCTGTTCAATAGACGTGGGTGTTTAAAATAATTGTAATTCCTAGTTGGAAACCGATTTCTTTTACTCCCTCCCACAACACTCCTGATTCCTATCCAGTTTGTATATTTATTTATCTATATTAAAAATATTAATTTAAATTTAAACCCATAAAATACTTATAAGAAGAGACTCAGAAAAATTTGAGTAATATTTCGTAAGATTCAGTATAATTGACCCCTTTAGCTGACCCATGTCCATAACCTCAAGGAAGTTGGCATAACATGACTAATGAATTTGTCAAAAGCCCAAAGGATTTTCAGCCACACTAGATTGTTATTTATGGAGTTTAACACTCTAGTCCCTAGGGTTGAATACTGGTTATCACCGCACCATGTATTTAACCCTTTCCATCCCTGAGTGGTTATCCTGGTCACGGGAACTATATCTAGGACTTCCACTCCACAGGTCTATTCCGGTCAATGTGCACCAGACTTAACTCATCCACTCTGGCCCTCAACCTCTGACGTCTTCCTCTTCGTTTTGAGGTGTCTAGTCGGTCTTAACTGAACTCAAGTGGTTAGCTGTAGGTCCCATAGGTCAGTCAGCTGGCTCACTGGTTGAAATTTGCTTTCTGCCCACAATGTGATTATTAAATCCAGAAAGCAGAAGTGTTGTTCATTCACAGTTGACTGAAGATGTAGATGCGGTGGGAGTGGGGGTGTTAAACATTTAGAATACAGCAAAAAGAAATAGAAAAAAAGTCCATAGAAAGCCAAACAAACAAATCTTCAATGGTTGGACTGTTAATGTCTTATATACAAGAAAAAAATAGGAAAAGAAAAAGGTTACAGAAAGTAAAAGTAGTTTTAGCCTAACTCACACACTGGAGTCTAGACAGAGAGAGAGAGAGAGAGTGTGTGTGTGTGTGTATGGTTAACTTCTTGTTAAATCGTCTCAGAAGATATATAACTCTTCTCAAAAATGTTCTCCAGACCCCTTTGATGGAGTCAATTCTCAAATAAAACACTGGGATTATGGTGTCTCTCAAAGGTGCTGGTACAAACAACGGCTGATGCAATTCTGATATTGCTGAGCTGGTGACGAACATCAAGTTTCATATACTCAGTGGTTTTTCACTGTGACTGCTACAATGATACTTCTCATAGTCCTTGGGCGACTATCAAATTTCAACAATTTGCAAATTCAGGGCAACGCTTAAACTTTTCGAATCATAAATCTCTTTGTCAGGAACTACTCAATCCAACCTCTTGACAAAACATCGGTTTCATATAATCATTTCATAATCTTTCTCATCTTTTCGTCGTCACTGCACAACAAATACAATCTGCAACAAAGCCTCTGTCTGAAACAATAGGACCAAATGCAAGTAAAATATAAAATATATTTTACTCTCCTTTTTCATACAAAGACAGCTTTGGTTAGGTGGTTGATTGGTCTGAATTGTCAGCAACCTTACTTCAGCTAGGGGTTGGGAGTGGGAGTGGTGTGACCCGTATGCTCACACACGGTTCTGGTCTCTCTTGCCAGCACCCACCTCATCGAGGAGACCTGATATCACACGACCGTATGCTTCCACAGTCGTTGTCTGACTCTTCCATTCTTCAGAATTACAACGCGCTTATATAGGAAAACTGGGGTTATAAGCCAGGCTATCCACGCACTTATCACAAGTGATCACAAGTGTTTGTCGCTACAGCCAAAAATCATGTAACCTCCAAAGGACCTTTTGCTTGCTAAGCATTATTTCAATCAAATTAAACAGCAATCAATTTATGCTAGATCATATTTCACTATTAGTAAACAAAATACATTTCAATGTTCAGTTTACTCCAAAATCCTTTTTATCAAAAATATTATTTCATTCATTCCCATTGTCTTCTGATGGCTCCAAATTAAATGGGCATATCACCACCAGTAAACATAACATGCTAGTTTATTTCACCATTCAATATAAATGTTGCCACATTTTTTGGAAGTCGAAAATCTGTTTAAAAAAAATTCTTAATAAAAATTAAAAGGAAAGAAACAATAACATGACGTTTTGGCCTTCTTCGGGTGCTAGGAATTTTTAATCTATTAAATGTGTATGTGTTTGACTCTCTCTCTCTCTCTCTCTGTCACAGAGTATGTATGTGAATGAAATGAAAATAGAAAGATGAATGCCCACTGATAACTGCAACGCCTTGTTAGAACATCTTGCATACGAAAATAGCTACCGTAAACACAGTTCACCACTAAAAGATTAGCACTACCAGTATTACTTAACAGACGTTTGATTTTTTACATTTTTCAGAAAACCAATATTGCACTTGATGTGAAAGCTGGTGTTTTATGTGGTATTAACACCAAACATTAAATCCAAAGCTTTACCAAGTTTTGAACATTTAGGTTTAAAGATAGTATTAAAAATGTATAGAAATACTTAATTCCTGCAAGTTTTTGCTTACAAATTGACATCAAAATTTTATGATTTCAAGAACAAATCCAAATAAAGTTGATAGCTTTTTTATTAGATACATCGAATGGGAAATATATTCAAACCAGAATTTCAATGATGAAACACCATAAGCAAAATATGTAATTTTTGTTACTGTATTTGATAAGTAAAAACTGTATGAAAGAATTATACATAATTACAACAAAGGCCACTCAGTGAGTAAGATTTGTCAGATCATAATTAATAAAAACAAAAAATAGATAAAAGTGTCACAAATTATAGGACAAAATGTTTTAAATTTTCATTGTTTATTGAAAATCACACTAAAACTACTGCACCGTATAACATTACATCATAAATTGTTCAGTATAATTTGTATCGTTATTTATCATGCGAAACCCCAACTTTCAAATTGAGTGCAATACCAGCATTCCAAAATTGATCTGTCCTCATCTCTCAGTGGCTCTAGTGTAAAAAAAAAAGCAATAGGAATGAAACGGCCTATAACCAATGTACACTTTTCCCATTTCACTTCTAAGTAAACTTTTGATAATTTTTCGACAGTGTTATTTCTTATGTTGACACATTTTTCAACACGATCGCCCAATATCAAGGAAATAGCAATCAACATTACATCTAAATTAGGGATTTTCTCACAGGTAATACTATAATCCCTGGTACCCCAGGTTGACCAATCCTTCCTGACCCTAAACCAGTCCGCCCACATTGTGTTTGTTTTGATCTCAGGCCAGCCAAAGTAGGATTGCCTGGCTAGATTAGTCCTGATATGCGAGGGATCGAGTATATTGTTAAAACCAGATTAATGCAATCCACAATACCAAGTATAATCAGTAGAACACTGCAACACCAGGGGCACCAGATGTTACATGACTTATATTCCGGGATGGGGGGGGGGTGCGGTTGAGTGTATTGTTTAGACCGGATTTATGCAATTCCACAGAATGAAATATAATCAGTAGAACACTGTAAAGCCATGGGTGCAGCTTTTTTATATATAGATTACAATAATAAGCAAGTCAAACCTGGTGACACTCAACAGTTGGCTGGTATTTCAAAAATACATTCAGTAACAATGTTCTTGCAGTCAGGATTTGCTCAGCATCTTTTAGCAGCATGTCCATTCCAGCCAGTCTTATTCAAACCATTAGCCTCAACTAATCCTTTCTAGCAGCAAGCCCCCAACCAATTAATTTCGTCTTGCACCCTGATTTTATTAAACAAACACAAAACCGAGGTTGTAAAGGGTAATCATGGGATGGGAGGGGCTCAATTTTCCCTCACTGTAAAACACTTACCAGCTTGAAATGAAAACAATATCAGTTATCCATGTCGACTGAGTCTCTGGGCCCTTTACTAATTAGGGGGAGTAAACTCACTGTTATCACTTGCCTGTCTGCTTCCAACAGGCTGTAGCTAAAGACAGGAAATTCTCACAGTCCAATTTTGACCTAGGGTCACAATTTGCCAAAACAGGATAACAATATTATGACTAGAATCATTTTACTAGGTTTCAATCAATTCAGTTCCGACAGAATTGTATTTTCCAATTTTATCACTTTGGTTATTTTTCCCAACAAAATAATTCTATTTTCTCATTTTTGTATTCTCTCTTCTTATCTTTAAAATTAATAAAAAATGAATACCAGCCATCTGGAAATAGGGTTACAATGCCAACTAAGTTCACCAAAAACAGAAAGAAATCTCACCAGTCCCATATCCTTAGCAACCACAAGTTTTGGTTGGTTGTCTTTGACATTCCAGATTTTGACCGTTTTATCTTCAGAAGCAGTTAAGAGTAGTTCTGGTACTGTGGGACTCAAGGCCAGGCCTGAAAGAAAACACAACAGTTCAAAAATAAAAAAATAAAATTTAGTTATTTTTCTGAACATTTTGAATTTGAATAATGAGAAAGTAAAAAGTGATGTGTTAGCAGGAGGTCTTTTTTCATACATAAACATTGAAGTCAACAGTAAGAGGTGATAAACTGTTTCATGCTAAGCACAATCATCAGGCCACATGTGCTGGTTTTTTCCTCGGCTATTTATATATGTGGGTCAGTCAAACTATATTTGACTTAAAACTATATTTCTTCATCACACACACACACACACACAAGTATACTGTTATAATCTGAGGAAAAGAACAGTATGGTTAAATAAAGAGATGAGGAAAACTATATTTTTCTCACCTATGCATTTTGTCCAGAGACAGACTTTATCAAGGCAAAGCTATGAAATGAATTTTATTATAAATAACGTATCTATAAACAAAAAGAATGGTTTGCAACTAGACAAAAAGCTCTCAAATTATAAGATTAACAGAAATTAATAAGCTTTTAAAAAACGTTCTAATTTATGTTTGAAGAGAATTTTTTCATGTGCAGTGTAATGTCATTTTAGGAGATGTTAAAATGATGGAAATTAACTGTTTTCTTTAGAATGTTTGAAATTTTTGTTGTGTATGTTGGCCTGGAAAAGTATTGTTTCTCTAAGGAAAGGTGAGATTGGGAAAAAAACGGGGTGCAAATTGATATTTTGGTAATATTTGATGGCAGCACTTTTGAGAATTTTCTTTCTGAATAAATTGTTTTCTCTTTTCATGAGTATGGCATTTTCAGGCTGAAATTGTGGTTGAATTAGAGTTTTCCTCTGGTCTCTTTATCTAACTATATATATATATATATATATATATATATATATATATAATATTTATTCAAAAATTATAACATGGATATGTAATAATATCGCTAAAAAAGTAGCTATTTTGTTTCGACACTTCTTGTGTCTTGTCAAGTGATGTGGTTTATTTGAAATTGAATGGTTTTAAAAGGTTAAAAACAAGCAAAAACCCCTTTAATCAGGGAGGCATTGTTGTATGTACAATGTGGACCAATCAGTAAAGCAACTTCTAATGTACATACAACAATGCCTCCCTGATTAAAAGGGTTTTGCTTGTTTTTAACCTTTTAAAACCATTCAATTTCAAATAAACCACATCACTTAACATCTTACTCATACATGTATAGAGAGAAAAAGACAAGCAATACCACATAAAAATCAACTAAACAAAATCTTGCACTTACAGGAAGCAGATGTATTGTGAGCAGACAGAGAATAAACAGGTTTGGCTTGTCGAACATCAGCATAATAAACATGACCACTGTTGGTGCTTGCCTTAAAAAAAGAAAAAATCCATTGATGAAAAGATACTGGAAATGCAAATTGTCTCGTCATTAATAATGTGTAGACTGGAATCAGCATTCACACTAATAGCCTTGGGAAAAGCATGAATCGATAAGAAAGTGGTTTATCCAAGGAACATGTTTACCTACACTTCTGTCTAATTTACCAATGATGAACATTTGTTAAGATAGTTGATAATGAGAAGTAATACAAGGAAAGTGGATTCATGCCTTTCCAAAGTAAAAATAAGTAGCATCTGTTGTAATTCAAACATAATTTACTGTTATTTTCTTCTGTGTTGATAAACTTTATATGCCACTCTGGATTATATATGTAAAAGTTTCATGAAGACGACAATGCACTGTGGATTTAGCTTTTTATTAAACTTTTCTTGCATTTGTAGAAATATTTTATTTCCTGAAGCTAAAGTAGCTAAAAATTGCCCAAATGATCAACGGATCTAAGTTTTCTGTTCTGAATATGTCCAGTCTGTAAACGGTGAGGATAATCCAACAAGATCAACTTAATATAAAATATTAAGTGTTATATCTATATAGAGAGCTCAATGGATGTTATCCAGAACAATATATATATGTGTGTGTGCACACACATAGGATGGAATGGGTAAATTGTTGCCATTTTATATTTTTAATTACACTCATGCAAGTTGTTTGTTTTATATTTTTTGATGGCACAGTATAGTAGGGTCAGTTGGGAACAGTCTGTGAGAAAAAGACTACAATGGCACAATTCACTCCACCAGAAATTTGGAAACAACATGCTGTACTGCATTGCATTCCTGCTGGAAGCTCCAACACAAATATTTTAGAGTGTTTGGGTGTCAAGCTGAGGACAGTGCAGAGGATTTGGAAAAAGTTGAATGAGTCCAATGGTGATTACAAAGATGTTTAGATTGATCACAAGCGTTAACATTAAACCTCCATTTATGTTGCCTTGAGGAGCTAGTGTTGCCCTAGATCAAGAAGGTGGCTACTGGAAAACACTATTTTTTGGCAATAGGACTCCACACTCAGCTACACAAGCAGGAGACCCCAGTCATGGCTGTCAGATGATTTCTGCAACTACACAGCCCCTTACATCCTTGCAACCCCCTTGATTAGTATGTGGAGGGCAATTGAGTGAGAGATCAACAAAACTCCTTGTAATACCAAATATGAACTGAAGGCAAGGATTATGGCAGAATTCAGCAACTTAAACAAGGAGACTGTCAGGAAATGTTGCAGGAGATTCCAAAGTTGTCTGGAGGCCGTGGTTGAAGTCAATACCGATTTTATTGAATAAATTTACTCTTTAGTATTTAAAGATATTTTTGTGTAATTTTTGTAAAGATATTTGTTAAATGAGATGTCAGCATTATTTTCATTTTTGCATAATTCATCCATCACGCCCTATATATCACACACTCATACCCATATGCAGCCCTGGCAGGGTACATACTTGGACTGTAATTAAGCTCCGCAAACAGGCAAACATACTAAAAATAAATCCCAATGACTTGCACTTTGCTCTCAAGTCAAAATATCTCTGATGATGATGATGATGATTGGAAATAATGTTTGCATTACAAACATCATTAAGGTTTACCTCATCAGGCATTAAGAGATATGCAAGGAATGTTAAATGATTTTTTGCTTTGATTTTTGTCAACTGTTTTTTCTGCTCATATATATATATAAAAAGTTGTAGTTTAGAACATGTACAAATTATAATTTATTACAAAAGTACATTTTGTTTTTGATGTCGAAACAAAATGTAGACTTTTGTAGTAAATTATAATTTGTACATGTTCTAAACTACAACTTATAATAAATATTCATAGCTCTATTTCTATATTGAACACCGTTTTAAATTAATGTTTTAAATGTTGTTAATACTTTCTTCATTCACTTGGAGATATATATATATATATATACAACGTAGCACACTTGGTATTCTTTATTCACTTGGACATATATATATATATATATATATATAAAAACATAGCACACTTGGTATACAATCCAGGTAAATTCCGATTTTCATAAATAACCATTACAAGTATCTACTCTAATATGGACACGTGAGCGCCTATGTAAAATAAAAGAAAATTTTTTTTTGCCTGATGGAGTGGGGGGATATTTTGAGGACCAACTGTTGTACCATCTGGGTCTGACGAGCCATGATAATAACATCAGGACACAGTGAAATATGTATTACCCATTGTAATAATCTAAAATCTTTTTAAATTTTATATATATATATATATATATATATATATATATATCAGTTTTTTTAAACATTATTTTTAATTGATACTTGCACTTGAGTATAGGCTCTTTTTATTTTATTGATAATTAAACAGTATATTTATTTACATTTATTGGACTGAATAACTGAAAAATTTTGTTAGAAAAATATGTGTCCTTTGGCATATTTTCACCAACAAGATTTCTTGATTATTCAAACCGGTAGATATAAATGAATGCTAACAGTTTCTTTTCTCACATTTCTCACTTGTGGAACTCTCTTTCAGCTTCTTACTTTCCAGTCAAGTTTGATCTTCAAAAGTTTAAATGCAATGTCAATCATTACCTTTGGTTTTCTTAATTCTTCTTCTTTCATTGTTCTCTCTCCTTAATCATGTTTTTTTTTTTCGGTATATTCCCCTCACCCTCACTAATCCCTTGCATTCTAGTGGGTTTACTGTCTCATTTAGGGTAAAATGATTATATATTAAAAGCAAAAACTCCTTTGTAATTGTGATCAAGTATACAATTCTTGCTCTTATTTTTTTCTCTCTCCTCATATTCTCATACACGCAGTAGCTCCTTATGTCTTAGTGGCTTTATTGGTTTGTTTGCAGTAAAATTATTGGGGGGGGGGGGGTCTATAGTCCAAATAATATATCTACAAAATGAAAAAATATATACTGTCCAAAATACATGAAATATCTCATATAATATATTCAAAATGTAATCCAGTAAATAAATCTGGAAAAAAAAATTACTTACATAAAAATAAAAAGGATTAAAATGGTTCCAAACAGTTGCTTCAATTTCACCCCCAAAGTTCCAAGTCTTGTGATTGTAGCTTGCATCACGGCAATCAAATAATCGTACTGTGCTAAAAGAAAACATTAGTATGTCAAATGCAAACATTTATTGAAGCTATAATCAGAAAATGCAATTGGAATAACAGATTAGATATACATCTGTGCCAGACAATGAGAATATATGTTAATAAGGTTTCATGCCTTTTGTAAATAAAATACAAGTAGCAGCAGTTATAATCCAAACAATTCATAGATCTTATCTTCCCAACTAAGTTTTGTTATAAATTCATTTTTTTATGGTTTATCAACTCTTTGCAGGTAATTCAAAACCAGGAAATATTGTTTTTAGACTGTAAGATATTTTTTTTTTATAATAATACGATTCTTACTAATTAATCCATAGCTGGGGAAAAAGAGGTGGATTCATACCTTTCCCAAGGGTATTTGTGCATAAGTAAATAGAACAAATCCAATTAGAATTGGAATTCAGCTCTTGAATTAACAATTCTGAGCCATTATTCATTACATCACCCACATATCCAAGCTTATTCCCAAGCGGTCATTTATCTAGGTAGTGACCAGGCTTGATGCTACTTAACTTCAGTACACGTACAGGAACAAGTGTTTCAATGCTATATGGCCATATGATTTTGTTTGTAAAGACTATGGTCTTAATATATATATATATATATATATATATATATATATATATATAATACAGGTTTCATTGAATAATATAGACAAGTTTTGTCTATTTATTTTGAGTAGGAGCCTTTTGTATAGTCTGATAAGCTTGATGGTGCTATCCTTAAAAGACGACAAGACTTGTCTATATTATTCAATGAAACCTGTATTAATGAAAAAATGCTGCCAAAATACACATTATATATATATATATATCATAATGATGATCCACATATACTGTCTTAATATGTATAGAAAAAACTACTAAAAAGTTGTAAGTTTAAAAATGTATTTTTTTTGACAGTATTTATTTATTTCTATTATTATATATATATATATTTGATATTTCAGACCGGCCTCAGCCTTTCATCAGAAACAAATGATTTAAAAATTTTTTTTAAAAAGTCATTTGTTTCTGATGAAAGGCCGAGGCCAGTCTGAAATATCAAATATATATATATAATAATAGAAATAAATAAATACTGTCAAAAAAACAAAAAACAAAACATTTTTAAACTTACAACTTTTTAGTAGTTTTTCCTATATATATATATATATATATATATATATATATATATATATATGTGTGTGTGTGTGTGTGTGTGTGTGTGTATATATATGTGTTCATCAGCACCCAGTGCCAACAGTGTTTCATACTTAAATGTAACAGTCAGAACATGGCAATTGTTGACTTTACATATGCTCTATCCCTGATATTGAGCACTTTTAATCAATAAATATAGCACACCATAAAACTATTTTTATTTGTGGTGCAATGGATATCGGCTCAGAATGAGAAATTGGAGAGCTGAATTCATTGCATCCTCTTATGTGCAAAGGTGTTAATCTATCTTTTCTCCTACTAGCTATGGGTCAGATTGGGTTCTATAGCCTTGATTGGCAACCATTCTACTGCAGAAAGAATGGCAACATACTGCGGGAAAATCTTTTGCCTAGTGAGTTATGTCTCAAAAAGGATATGATCGCCCAACCATGCATCATGTATGGCACTTCACTGACTGGTACAGACATTAAAAAGCAGGCAGTGTCAGTTTTGTACAGATAAACATTTCTTTGATACATATGTCAACATTAAGTAATGTCAGTTTCATGGAAATGTATGTGATCAGCAGCAGAAGTGTGCATTTTTAAAGAACACCTTTTATGTTATGAAGTTTCAAGGACTGAAACTAGTGTATGCACACACACACACACACACAAATGGTCATCAATTTTTAAAGCACAAGCTTTGTGATTTTTCTTTTCTTGTTGAGTAAGCGTAGCAGATAGGCAAAGACATGCCCTCATATTCTTTCTCTCTTTCTTTCTCATCACCTAGATGAGAAAATACAGAACTAACTACAAGGTTATGAACTCGTTCTAATCAAGGAAACAAACCATCATTTGCAATAATTGCCAAATAACCAATGACAAAAAAGTTTTTCTTAAAGAAAGTCAGATTTCTGGGAATTGATATTTTGACATATGATTTGGGAAAAAAGGATTTGTGAGCAGCATGATTTAGACAATTCCAGGACTTTTCAGAGAGCTTTTGGGCTCCTGCTGTATTTCTAGGACTTTTCAAGCCTTGGGAAAGCCCCTGCTAATTTTCCAGCAGTTTTTTAATTTTTGTGGGACTTGTATGAACTCTGTCCTTATTTAAGCTATGCAACATATAGAAAAACCCTAGGATAAGTGCATTGACAAGGAAAGAGTGTATAAATATTTGCTGAATAAAAAACAAAACAAAAAATAACACTTTTTCATAAAGCTGCAAACTTACTTAAATAAAAAAATATTTAACTTTTTTTAAAAAACTTTTTTTTTTCATCAAAATCTGATTAAATCAGCCTTCTCACTATAACTGAACATTAAAAAGTGTATAAATATTTGCTGAATAAAATAAACACTTCTTTTTTCATAAAACTGCAAACTTACTTATGTAACTAATTTATGAGATTAAATAATGCAATGTTGATTGTTGTTCATTGACAAGGCAGAGGATTGTTAAAAATTTTATATATATATATATATATATATTCATTCTATAAAATTATTTTTTTCTTTCTTACTTAGGCTTCAAATTGTATATGTATGTAGTGCTAAAAGTTTTACAGACAAAGTAAGGTTAGAGGTCACCAGCTCTTGTGAAAGAGAAACTAATCAAGACACGAAAACTTACTTGTCAAAACCACCAGTCAGGAGGGTCTGTGATTCTGCAGGGTGCCAATTCACACACTGAACCTAGTTGGAGGAAGAAAGAATTTATTAATGTTTTTTTTTTTTGTGCAAAAGAAATTCCAGCATGATATAATATGATACAATATTAATGTGACGGGAGGTACTGAACCCCAATCCCCCCAACCCCACTTTTTGGATAAATATAAAATTCTGATAATTGATCAAGCCAAGAACTTTTCATCTTTACCAGCCTCCCCAGGTCCTTTAAAAAAAAAAAAAAAAAAAAAAAAAAAATTAATAAAGAAAATTTATTAGCATTTACAAAATAGTTGAATATTTCTGAGAGAGAAAGACCTCTTCCCCCCCCAAAAAATACAAAGAAAATATTTAGACAGCTTCAAGAAATAACAGATAAACTTAACCCCCAAACCAAACAACATGCAAGTAATCAATATATGTGGTTGATTTAAAAAAAAAAATATTTCAACGTTTATTTTCATCATCATCTGAATATTGTCTTGTGAATGTGATATATTAACAAAATCAGTTGCAACTATTAGTATCAGGTGCAGTAGTATTTAAATTTCTTGGATGAAGTGTTGCTTCTAATCCATAAAAAAAGCACTACAAAATACTTCCCTCTCTCCAGTTTATAAACGAAACACACAAATGCACGATGGGATTTCTTCCTAGCCAATAGGATGGTCCTAGGCTGTCTTGAAGTCAGAACACTACATTTGTTTATCCAAATCCACTCTGTGTCAATACCAATACTTAGTTTGAGTTTTGTTTAATTGCGTATCAACCTATGTGCATTATTTAATGCCAAAAAGGTGGGGTTTTAAGGTATTTTTTTTAATGTTCAGTTATAGTGAGAAGGTTGATTTAATCAGATTTTGACGAAAAAAAAAGTTAAATTTTTTTTTTATTTTAGAAAACTGAAGATACCTTATAGTTTTGTATTAAAAATGTATTGCTGATAATTTCTTTTTCTTCAAAAATGTATTATGGCAATAATTTTTTTTTTCTTTTAAAAATGTGTTATGGTAATAATTTTTTCTTTCAAAAATGTATTGTTGGTAACATTTTTCTTTCAAGAACGTATATTTTTCTATAAAGTTTATTCTTATGTATATATTCCTACAAAATTCTATTTCATAGTTTTTTAACCCCAATTTGGGGGTTAGCTATTTGCTCATAACAGGTGCTATTACTCTGGATCAGAGTGGACCTAGGAACAACAGCAATTAAATGGTGGTTCCATGCTCCTCACAATCTCCCAATCAGAGGCCTTGCTGCTGGATGCAGTTTACCGTCATACCCAGGAACGTTCTTAGTTTGTAAACATTTTGCCTTGTTTCTTTTGCTTTGTCTTGCAAATACTGTTAACTTGTACAATGTTTTTTTTTTGCTCTGTTCTTTTCTATTACAAACTTTGTCAATTCTGTTTGTTGGGCCTTCCTGACATTTAACCATAGCTGCTTACTTGACAACAATCAGACAATATATACAAATGTAGATAAAATGGACTGCTCTACTTGGAAAGGAAATTCCTTAGGGGAATATAAAACTTCCCCTTTACTACATTAGTCGGCCAGTTAATTGTCATATGTGATACATGCTTGGACAATCAGGTCTTGGAATAGACATGACTAACTGGGCAGAAGAATTTTCTGCAGTGGGTTGCCATCACTTTCTGCGGTAGACAGGTTGCCAACCAAAGCTATAGAACACAATCTGCCATGTTATTTAATCCACTGACGAAGGGAAGAGTCAGATTAAACTTTTCCCCACAATGAATTCCATTGGAATTTGAACTTGGCTATCTGATTTCTCGCTCTGAGCTGATATCCACCACACCACAATGCACTTACACGTATTAGTAAGTGTTAAATTGTCCAAGTTTCTTAGATGAAACATTGTGGATTATTATTTTTTGCATTGTATTTCTTTCATCTTATTTCTTCTACATTTACACTTATACAGTTACTAGCCATAGGTGATACTCACTTGGACAACCATGTCTCTTTCAAGACATGACTGACTCGGCAAAGGTAGGTTACTATTACTTTTTTGCTGTAGACTGGTTGCCAGCTAAAGCTATAAAACACAATTTGTCCTGTTTAACCCATAGCTAGAGGGAGAAGAGATTCATACCTTTCCCAAGGGTATTTGTGCATAAATGAATGAAATGAATTCGAGTGGAATTCAAACTTGGTTCTGGTTTCTCATTCCGAGCCGATATCAATTACACCACAATTAGGAAGTGTTAAACTGTCCAAATTTCTTAAATGAAGCATCGGGGATTATTAATGTTTACATCGTATTTCTTTCATCTTATTTCTCTTGCTTTTTATTATAGAATAACAATGGAGGATTGGAAATACAATTTGTGTTGAAATATTTTTCTATTGCAGTGGGTAGGGAAATCAGTAAAACTGAAGGTCTTACTTTGTCTTCATGCTTCCTGATTGAGGCAACTGCTTTTGCTTCTGACAAATCCCACAAACCTACTGTACAATCAGCAGATGCACTCGATAGTACATTTCTAAAAATGAAAAGAGAGAAAAAGCAAAAATAAGTACAAGGAGAGTTAACTTATCAAATAATATTTGTATATAAAGGAAAGGAAAAAAAAAACGAACTTTTTGAGTATTTATACAGACCTTGCATTTTGGTTCCATGACAAATCAATCACAGAATCTGTGTGGCCAAGGACGGATCCTTTCTAAAAGTAAAATAAAAATTAATTTTAATGAGTGTCAAATACAATAAGGAATTAAGAAAATAATTTATTCATAGTTCTGGGGAAATTAGATATTTCTATACAGGAAAGAGTCAACATTCATTGGCCAAACAGGGTTAATGTTGACTGAAATTTAGAAATTCTTTCTCTTAAATTTTTCCAAGAAAACAGGCATCTCAAGTCTACTGTTTTGCTCAAATATTGATGGGAGTTTTCTTTGTGAGCTTTTGCTTAAGGTTGTAAGGAAAGTCAACAATTTGATTATATCATCATTTCATCTTCTAGTTACATGTGTTATCCATTTTAGTTGCTACTGTTGGAAATCTTCAAGTGTTATAGCTTTTGTTATTTGGTACAAATTCTGTAGTGAGAATTTATAAGATCTGATGAAGGATTTTTCTTTAAGATGTGCAGGATTCATTTGCTTGAATCCATTTTTAATCATTGACCTGATTGATTTATGGATTTGTTTTCTAAGGCTTGTCACCCATCCTTTAGATTATTTAAAGCCAGAAAATATTTTGAGATTGAAAGAATTCTTTTTGAGATGATTGTTTTGTGATATATGTCATACTTATTAACCCATAGCTTGGGAGAGGAAGGGGTGGATTCATACCTTTCCCGAAGATATTCACACGTAAATGAATATAATAAACCCAACTTGAATTGAAACTCGGCTCTCCAATTAACAATTCCAAGTCAGTTTCTTTAAACACCACCTGCACATTCAAGCTTACAGCACCTGGAATTCCCAAGTGGTAATTCATCTAGATACTGACCAGGCTTGATGTTGCTTAACTTTGATGATTGTATAGGAATCTGTTAAAATCAAGAAGACTGCTGTATATACTGCTGGTTTAGACATTTCTCAATGAGTTGGATGCTATGCATAACATCCATACAAGAGTTTAGATCTGAAAAGATTATTTGAGAACATGACTTGAACTGTTTGGATTTTGTAGCATCTTCAGATATTGGATGAAACGACCACTGGTGCAGCCCGCCCACCAGAATATTTTGGTGTAGCACACTTGTAAGATTGTGCCATATGCAGTTGAAATTGTTTAGCAAAGCAATGCACAAGGCCATTACAACTGCAGTAAGCTCAATCCTCAATGGTCCCCCCCCCATACTGAAGAGCTCGAGCCTCTATAATTTCTGCCCCTATACTGATGAGTTCAATCTTCACAATAAGCTAAAAAAGGTTGCCTTGTCAAATACCAATGATTTAAAACCTCATCTTGCTAACTTTAATTTTTCTCATGAGTTTGATTCCAAACAGGTTCTTTGAATTTATATAGAGAAAAAAATTATATTCACCTTTTTATTCTTTTTTTGACTCTTTTTGTTTCCCAAAACCATGGCAGGCTCAAGGGAATTCATTAAATCCACATCCCAAATGTCAATTGTCGATGCCATTGAACCAACAGCCACAAAATTACCTGAAAACAAAAACTTTAGAAACTGAATTGAAACCATTTTTGTTTTTATTGTAAACCATTTTTTGTATAATTTTTTAATAAAGAAGCTGTTAAATTTTCAGATTGCTTAATGTTTTTTACCTTCCTTTATAAAGAAACCAATTCTACAGAGCAAAAAAAAAAACAAAACAAAAAGGTGAGCAGAGAGAAAGTGAGAAAATAGGTCTTTAGCACAATTTATACCTTGACAAATGTTAAAAAAATGCCAAATGCTCATGCCTCCACAAATGCTAGAAAAAAAAACAAAAAAAAAAAAAAAACGATCCAAACTTAATGAAAACAGATTTATCGTCAAAACCTTTGTTATTATTAAAAAGAAAAATTAAAGTATTTTTTTAATATCTAAATTTTTTTAAATCCTCAAAATCCTTTTCAGAATCCAAAGTAGTACTCTTTTGAGAACTTAATTCTTTTTTTGTAAAATCAAACCCCGTCTTATGATAATCTCTCTGAAATGTAAAATAGAAAATGCAATAAAACTAAGACGTTATTTAATTAGAAAAGCTTTTAATTGCTTTTATGAATAATATATATTGAAGACAATATTTCCTGAAGAAAAAAACTTTTTCTATGAAAAATGAATTTTTATAAATTTGTTTTCATTTTTTTTACAATTTTAATTCAATTTATATTTTTAAAATTCAGTTTCAATGGTAGATCTTAGAAAATAGTTATTAAGTAAAACTATAATCACTAATCATATATCAAAGCTTATTGCAATCTGACAACCCTAAATATTTTAAATATTTTCCATTGTTTTAGTATGTGTATAAACATACAATTGCCTATACATAACATTATTAGAAAATAAAAGCAATAACTATAGCAAATTTAAAGCCAAAATTCACTAAAATTCAGTAGAACATTAGATTACAGAGAATATTTTCTTAAAAGATGTTTGTGTTATATTCCTGAATTAATTTTTTTTTAAGGTTAAAGTCCTTATAGAACATTAGATAAAAATCTGTCATTGAGCTGTCAATTTAACTTAATTAATAGTTGTTTTACTTAGACCAACTATAGTTTAAATCAGCTGATATTCCTCAAAAAAAAGTTTCAGAAAGGTATATTTAATTTTTAGAAGATTTTTTAATCAAAGAGATTTACATTTTTATAAAACTTTGCTAAAACTGGCATTAAATTAAAAAATTGTTAGAAAATTTCAAAACAAAAACTCCTTGCAATTTATTTAGTTTTGAAATACAGCATATTATTTTGTTTATTGGAAATATTAAATTTAATCCCTCAGTCTGAAATTAAGGCAAAGATCAAAGCTTCAGGAAAGACTCTTCATTATTAAAAATTAATTTTAAATGTTTTAAGACTTTATTTGAATTAAAAACGTGCATACATGCTGTTTAAGCTTTGATAAACAAGATGATGTCTATTTTATCTGGAAGGGGAATAACTCATTTTGCAACAAATGTTTATGGAAAATGGTCTTGAAGACAAAAGAACAAATATTTTACCTGGTTTGTCATCAGAGGGATCAAAATCCAGCCATTCAACAGCCAAAGGGAAGGAAGGCAGAATGATATCATGGTGAACAAACAAACTATTCTCAGGTTCATCATAAACTAAAAATAAGAAAAGAAAAATATATAAAATATGGTAATAAACACAAGAGAAAGTGCAACACTGAGATAGCAAGATGCTTTCTGAAAGTATTAAGAAACAGGAGAATTTAATTAAAAAGAAAAAAAAGAAAAAGTAGAAGGAATCTTGAATTGTAACATAATATATGTCATTCTAACCCTAAGTGCAACATAAGGTAGAAAGTTGCAGAGAGCCATGATCACCTATCTCCTGAGCGAGGACAGCACAAAGAAAATGCCAAACAGTTTCCTCACAGATGAAGAAACTCAAAGGAACAAAAATATGGTTCTACAGGAAGATGCTGAGAATACCATGGAGTGAATATATGAGCAACGATGAAGTTTTAGGGAAAACAAAAAGTAAAGAAAACATTTTGACATAACATCAGAAAGAGACAACTGAAATTTCTAGAGTACATGAGAAAAAAATGAGGGCTTGGAAAATCTAATATCCACAAGACAGATTGAAGACAAGGGATACAAAATCTACCAAGTGAGCTTGAGTAAATGGATGGTAGAACAAGGTTTAGGAGTGAATGAAAAGACAAAATTTATAAAAAAAACTACAGGAAATTGTGGAGAGCCATGATTGCCAACCACTAGACGGGCAATAGCACATAAAAATTTTGTAGCTATGCAGCTCAGAAGCTGTTGATGGTTGTGTTGCCATGAAGTCACAAGTCATTGTAACTGAGGGTTTGAGCATGTCAGTCTTATTAAACAAATGTTTTGGAATTTATCAGGGGTGACATTTATATATTTCACAACAATTATATTTGTAGAATGGCTGACACCCCTGCAGCACTCTCAATAATGGAATAGCCCTTGGCCTGAAATGGTCTATTTAAATAAAGAATAATAGCGTTTGAGGCATAATATTCAACTGTCATTTTTTACCTGTGTTGACATTTGAATTACTTTAGATGTTATTGTTTTCCCAAGAAAGACTTTTTTTTAACTGTTTAGCTAAGTTTACTTTTTCATTGCATTGTAATTTTTGTTCATGTTTATTTTAATTTTCCTTTCTTTTGTTTTGTTTTTATTGAATTTCTATTTTCAGTTACAACCCAGTTTCGGCTGCCACATTTGTTATTGCTTATGTTTGACGAGACAAGTTCGTCTTTTTTTATTTTCTTAATTTACTTTTTCTTTTTTCAGTGATCAAGTCTTGGTTATTTCTATTTCAGACCCTCCTAGCCCATTTCTTTCATTTACTGAAAGTAATCTTTTAGGCTACTTTCGTAGTTTACTTACAAAACTTTGTTTTTTATCCTTATTTTCCGTGTTTCATTCCTAGCTTTTTAGGCTTATTCCTTTTCCCCTATTGTAATTATTATTTAAAGTTTCTTGTACTTTTTATTTTCTTTTTGAAAAGTTCTCGGCTTATTCCCTCTGTATTTTAAACCCCTCCTCTTTTGTATTTTTTGTTGTTTATTTTATTCCTGCCACTTTAGGCTAATTCTTTTTTAATTTAAAAGTTTATTTTTCTTTCTCTACTAAGTTTTTTAAGCTAAGTAATTTTGTATTTTAACCCTCCTCTTTTGTAGATGGGATTAGTGAATTTTTTTCCTGCCATTCAAGGATAATTTTTTTTTTTACTTTTTAGGCTTACCATTTCTTGTATTTTAACCCTCCTCTTTTGTAGGTGGGATTATTATAATTTTTGTGTTTGCCGTTTAAGGCTAATTTCATTTTTTTTTTTTTTAAAAGTTTAGTTTATACTTGTACTCATTTTTATTTTCTTTTGAGAGTTTATTTTTTCTTTTCCAAGAAGTTCATATTTTTTGCTTTTAATTTAAAGTTATTACTTTAAAAAAAAATTCTTGCTTTTTGTGAGGGCATTTATTAACTTTTTCTTAACCTCTCTTTGTTAGTGGTTTGCTTGAATTGTTTGTATTTTTAAACCCTCCTCTTCCATAGGTGGGTCTATTGTATTATTTTTTCCTTGCTAGTATGTAATTTTGTTTATTTTATTGAAAATTGTTTATTCTTTCCCTCTTTTATAATTTTTCCTTCCTCTGTGATTGTTTAAATTATCTCAAAACCCCTCAAACTGACAAATCAGTGAAAAGTACCTTAGGTAAGGAACAAGAAACTAAGACAGACAAAACTGAAAAGACAGCCAAGGAGCCGCCCTCCTGCAGGAAGTCCTTTTCGTCCTCTATTATTAACCTGACAGAGTTTTTGGAAAGGGTAAAAGAATATGAACATCTTTTGAAAGAAGATGGTCTCTTAGAAAACCTGCAAGAATTACAGATGTTCAAAAAGAGAATTGTGTCAGTCTTCGTGGTGGACAAGTGGTCATGCAAAATAACAGGGTTCTTCATGTGGGACATTCTGTTACCCACTGCTGAAAATTGTGAAGAGATTACAAATGACCTAATACTATGTACAGAATATAAAGGCCAGTGAAGGACCAGGTGGCAGTCTATGAGGTCTCTCCTCAAGTTGTTGGAGAACATCTAGCTGCTTTCCTGAGCAAGTATGGTCAAATTGCTAATGCCACATCCAACAACTTGAATGGGAGATGGAGCTTTGATGTTATGCTCAATCGTTTAGGCTTTTGTCTCCGTCCCCAACTGTTTGGACTTTTGTGGCTGGAAAATGCCAGTCATTGTGGCCGGCAGAAAACCAACCTGTTGGAAGTGTGGTGAGACTAGTCACTTCACTCCTCCCTGTCCAGATAAAAAGGCCTCTGGACTTCTGGCCACTACCGACCAAAATACTCCTTGGCCTGATACTGATAGTTCCATGGCACCTGTAATGGGCCTGCCAGCAACACAGACAGGTGGGGTTAAACCCTCAGTTGGGGCTAGCTCCACACTGACTGCGAACCCATCGCCTTCGGCAAATGCGAGCCAGGAGGAGGAAGGGAGTGGTGTGTTGTCAGTAGAGGCAGAGGGAAGAGACAAATAGCAAGGCCTCAGTCCCATCAAGCTGCCAGGGATAATGGCACTTACATTCCCATTCCCTCTACCAGTTACAAGCTTGACTACTCAGCGTCTTATGCTCGTATGGCATTGGAAGTCCAGAAACTTAATGAACCCAGTTGGGAAAAAACTGGTGGACAGTTTAGTTAGAAAAAGTTCCTTTCCTGATTCTAATATAATCAATCTTGTAAGGTTTTCTTTGTTTTTTGTGCTCCAAGTCAAATTCATAATAAGGCTTTTTTTTTTTTGCCTGTGTGTGTGTTTGTCTTTCCTTTTTAGAAAAGACAAATAAAAAGAAAAGAGAAAGAGAGAGAAAAAGAAAAAAAATCATGGAGTAAAGAAGAAAGAAAACTAAAAAAAAAAAAAAAAAAAAAAAAAAAATTCCTTTTTTCCAACACTCAAATTTTTTCATCCCAAACAAAATATTTAAAAAACAAAACCCAAAGCCAAAAAAAAAAACAAGAATGAACAAAACACCAAGAAGTGCCCACTACACACTTCCAAATGCCAATAAGACAAAATGCTTACCATAAAATTCTAAGAGACAAGAATCCTTTTGTGAACATCCAACAGCAAGTAAATTGTCTGTGGCTTGAATTTCAAAGTCTTCTTCATCACTGTCTTCCTGGCAAGAGAAAATAAAATGTTTTTCTTCTTAGATCTTCTATAGGTAGAATTTATTAATTGCTGGTGACTTTAATATGTTTTTGTGAGGCCATATTGATTAAATATTTCATCAGCATCCTCAAAGACAGTCACTTCTTCCGTCAGCTTATATGAATTGCTTTGAATCACAATTTGATTACTGGCACTGTAGGTCAAGAATGGTGAATGTTTACTGAATTTGGTACAATATACTTACAAAAATTGACAATCTACAGCACACAATAAAATTAAAATAAACTTTAATCTATTTGGCCAAATTATTGAATAAAAACAATTATTTTATGAAAAACAAAACACATGTTCATAACATAATTTCTTAAAATCTAGAAAGATATATTTTTTTTTAAAATTTGCAATCAGGAGGGCTTAATCCATTGGGATATATGAAAAAAGAACTCCAGATGATGAATTGAAAACAAAGTGATTAGAGTTCTAATAAAGCCTAAAAGTGATTATAGTATTTGTTGTGGTGGAATATCCTGTCCTACCCAGGAATGGGTATGGCCGGGTTATAAAAGACCTAGACGAGAACGAACTAGAGAGGGATAGCGCTCGAGAGAGAACACTTGAGAGCGATCGAGTGTGTTCGTGACTATACTAGAGTCTTCGTCATTACACGGGAGTGATCAAGATTATTAGTCATTCTACGAGAGTCGATAGCCATCGGCCTTAGATGAGAGTTAGATGTCACTAGATTGAAGCCTACTTCTCAAGATGGACGCATACGTCCTATACAGAGACATTGCCTTCTTAATTGTTATTCGTGTTAACTGTTCATTGGTGTACTTGTATTTAGTTTATTGTACTGAGGTATAATAAATCTCTATTTATATATACTCAGTGTTAAGAGTTATTTCTTGCACTATTCTTTCTCTGTTTATCCCCTCCCGGGATATAAGTTTTAATAAAGCCTAAACACATGAAAAGGAATTTATACATTTTTTTGATATAGAGAAAAAAAACTTCAAAGTCATAAACACTATTATATTGTTTATTAGAATGGTTGGCAAAACATCATCTAATTGTCAATTGGTTCAAATTTTATAAAATGGTAAATAAAGATTTCCTTAATGTTGGTTTACATATTTTAATAATTTAGTAAATTACTTACTTCCCTGTCAGCTACAATCTACAAAAATTTAAATGCAATATCAATCGCCATCTATCTTCTTGTACTCCGTTCATTTTTTGTCTTTTCTTTCTCTGTAACACTAGTGGCGCTCCTGCCTTGCTGGGGGGGGGGGGGGGGCTATTTTAAAAAACAACAAACATCCTTTTGATAAACAGTTTTTTTTTTTGTTTTGCAGGCATGAAAGTTCAAATTTGTCAATTTATTTAGCTTTTAAAGAAATTAAACAGTATGAACCTATTTTGTTTGGGCTTCCATAGTGGGATCAGTTTACAGAAGAAAGCAATGACTGAGTGGAAAAAGAGGCATTGCATAAAAAATATTCTAGTCCCAAGCAGATAAGAAATGCAAAACAAACAATCTACTTACAGGATCGTCTTTCGACAAATATGGGTCCTCGTCATTATCAGCATAATAAACTAAGTTTCCAATTCCTTGCTGGAAATAGACATCTGTAGGAGTGGGGGGAAAAAAGAATATATAGTAGCAATAAACACAGTGAAACCTAACCACATTATGATTATTATTATTTCAAAAAGGTAGGTAACTTGAAAATTATAAAAATAGAGTTGTCTCCCCTTATCTACAAAGATTATATTTAATACAAATTATTTTATAACTTTGTTATATAACAAGAGGATCTGCTTTTATTTATCTGAATGGGCCAAATTCGGTGGAAGATAATTTTAAAAAGAACTATTCAGATATAAAAGTTATGCTTTATTTAAAAATGACAGCGGTTAATCGTTATTTATTTCTTATAATGAATAATCTATCCATAAATTAGTCACTGAATGCGCCATTTGTATAATGTTGCCTAATCTTGAGGTGGAGACTTTAGAAGTATAGAGTTGAAGTAGAATTTAAGAGTCAGAAAACCAATCATAAATAGGAAACGAGGAATAAACCTCTCCTCCTGTTCAAAAGACTGGGGAGGGGTATGATCCGGACGATAGGTGAACCTAAATTTTTTTCTCCCTGAAATAATTCCTCTTATTTGGGGACCGGGGGGGGGGGGGGTAGAGATAATTTTGATTTAGATTTCTCAATCATGTTTTTTTTTTTTTTTACCCATGGACCTCTTTTACTCTTAATTATTTTTGGTAGATCCTATAGATATTCAATGAAAAGAAAAAAAAGTTTAGATTAGGAATTGCATTATAGAAATAGTAAATTTAGATGCTTTATTTTGAAATAAAGCATCTACATTTACTATTTCTATAATACAATTACTAATCAACCGATAAAATGCAACCGCAACTTCTACTCCAACAGTTTCTTTCTTCGCACTTCCCGACTGTGGAATTCCCTTCCACACGATTGCTTCACCGACGGCTACAATCTCCAGGAGTTTAAATGTAAGGTCAATAGACACCTCCTAACACACTAACCTGCTCCCATTCTATCAAACACTCTTCCCACCTGCCCAACTCTCATCCTCGGTATCCTTACCCATCTGTCACCTTCCTCCTGACATTCCCTATGTCTAACCACTCCTTCTCTTTACCTTCCCCTATGTAGCCCCATGCGCAATAGTGGCAGTGGAATGCCTTGCTTGGGGTGAGATGATTAAAAAATAAATAAATAAAACTAATTTAATGAAATTTAGCAATTAAATTCTATGCAACATTTATATACAGTAGTAAAATAACTCATAACAAACCATTTTAAAATATGTGAATAATTTGTAAAAAAAAAAAAAAAAAGAATGCAGATTTATTTAATGAGATCCATTGTAATTGATGCTGCTCTGAATTATTTTTATATTCAGCTTCGTCGAATCAGTGATAGCTGAAGTTCACCCCTTTCCATAATGTTGAGTCTATTATCATATTAATATTTTAATATCTAAAATTAATACTATTCATTATTAATATATTAAATTAATTTATATAATAAATTATATTCATTACATAATTTTCCTTGTATATATATATATATATATATATATAAAATTAAATAATCCTTCCTTATATATGCTTGTTTTTGTTCAACTTTTTTAAAACACCCAGTAGAGTAAAATGGACGCTAACTTACATTGCTTGATTTCGTAATTCTCCTACTCTTAGAGATGTTTTTCTATTTTTAGTATTTTATTATAGTGTAGATTACTGTAGAAATTACAATTCTTAGTTGTAACAACTGTTCTGAAGTAAAATTGTTTTATGGACAAATAAAATATTACCGAGGACCCTCAATTTACTATTTTTTTGTGTGGACCACAATTGAGAACCACTGCTTTAAAAGTAAAGGATTCAAGTAGAATTTAGAAGGAACTGAAAGCCCAAACAGGAAACAAAGTATAAACCTCTACTCCTGTTCTAAAATATGAAGAGAAGTGTAAACCTTTCTACACTTATCGCAAAAAAAAAAATCCAGAATTTAGAGGTGAAGTAGAATTAAGAAGGAAGCAGAAACCTAATCCTAAACAGCAAACAAGGGATGAGGATAATAACCCGAGTATAGATAATGAAAATTGATGTCAATATTAGATCATTAGAAGTTGATAGGAAGCCCTCCCCGCCAAGGAACAGTCAGTATTGCACAATTATATAAATATTAAAGAAAAGGAAGTTGTGGAAAACTGTGAAAGAAGGAATATAGTTTAAAATATTTACCTTCATCATCATAATCATCCAAACCATATTTATCTACAATATCAGCATCGTCTGGATCCATATCAGAGTCATCTAATTTTCGTTTTGTCACTTTTCCACTTGATGAACTGCTTCCTTCCCCAGATGTGGAGGGACCAACCTCAGAAGAGGATTCATTAGGTTCTTCTTTGTCTGCAACCCCATCCACTTCAGCCTCCTCATCTGTGCCTATCTCATCCCCCTCATCTTCATGTGCTTTGATCTCCCTGCAGAAAACGAGAAAAGAAAAAAAATTAATTTATCTTGCAGTTAAGGTTTTAGAACTGCTGTATTTGACAACAGATTAATTTTTTTTTTTAATCGTATCACCCCGAGCAAGGCAGTAACGCCATTGATGTGCAGGGGGCTACATAATAGTGAAAAGATTGGAAAAGAGAAAGCCGGAAACCACATCCTAAACAGGGAACAAGGGATGAGCCTCTTAACCTGTTCAATAGACGTGGGTGGAGTGTGAACCGGGTGATAGATAGAGCTATCTACTCCAATAGAGTGTCATATTGTATCACAAAGATTTATAGTTTTAATTACAGCATAGGAAAAATGGACATAATTAAAACATAGAGAAGTAAGCATTGACATAAAAAAAAAAAAAAAAAATTGCAGAGTTAAATTTTTTCATTGTCTAACTTTTTCTTTTTAAGTCCGTGTGAAAAAGATCCATTCTCAACAGCAGAACAAAATTCTGTGTCAACAAAATCTTTGAGGTTATAATTTAAAAAACAACAAATCTTGTGTATTTAAATATAACAATCGGCTATGTGACAAATTTTACAATACCCCTCTTCTGTGTGTGTGTGTAAATATATATATATATATATATATATATATATATATATATATATATATTGTATTTAGTTGTCATGTGGGAGTTTTTTTTATGGAAATTCCAACATTTTTGGGTCCTTCAGCCTTTGTCAGTGGTTGACATAGAATAGGTTATATATATATATATATATATATATATAGATAAAACCTATGCATCATATGCTAAAAGTCTGCCTCCTTCTACCAAACATCTATAGCTCAGAGGTAGAATCGCCGACTGATGCAATTTGATCGGGTCTCAATCCTGGGTTAAAAGCAATCGGATGTCTAACCGTACTGATGAGCTGTGATACAGCGAAACAGATCTGTAACAGAAATAGAGGTTGTTCCAACGAGAAAATTGGTATAGGTGAAACAAGTGTGAGAAGTTGTGAATATTTTGTTTAAAGTGTAGATTTATTTTTATTATTATTACTATTCATCTCTTGTTTTGTACATTAAATGTCCAAAATTATATTTGTGTTGCTGCATGTTTTGAATCCAAAGTTGACTGTCTTCAGGCAAATAAATTTCTGACTTTACATATTGAGATCCAGTTGTCTTCAACAAGACCTAAAAATGTATATTTTACTTTTTCTTTTAACTCATGGTAAATGAAAAAAAAAAAGACACCCCAGATTTATAACAAACTTAAGCAATGCTAGTACCTAAAATAAAAATGAAAATCAAAAAACGGTCAGTTTATAATATGCACCTGATGATTGAGTATGTATGAAACTTAGAGTTTTTTTTTGTTTTTAATCTTATCACCCCGAGCAAGGCGGTAACGCCACTGATGTGCAGGGGGCTACGTAATAGTGAAAAGATTGGAAAACAGAAAGCCGGAAACCACATCCTAAACAGGGAACAAGTTAACCTGTTCAATAGATGTGGGTGGAGTGTGAACTGGGCGATAGATAGATCTATCTACTCCAATTGAAAAAAAACAAAAAAAACAAATTGAGAAGATTGGAAAAGAGAAAGCCGGAAACCACATCCTAAACAGGAAACAAGGGATGAGCCTCTTAACCTGTTCAATAGACGTGGGTGGAGTGTGAAATGGGCGATAGATAGATCTATCTACTCCATTTGAAAAAAAACAAAAACAAAAAAAAAACAAATTGAGAAGATTGGAAAAGAGAAAGCTGGAAACCACATCCTAAACAGGAAACAAGGGATGAGCCTCTTAACCTGTTCAATAGACGTGGGTGGAGTGTGAAATGGGCGATAGATAGATCTATCTACTCCAATTGAAAAAAAAGAAAACAAAGTGAAAAGATTGGTTGTGCCATAAATATAGGATAATATAATTTAAATTTAAAATTTCCAGTACCCTTCATTCGTGCGTATTTGTAGAGGCACCAACATAAGTATGAATGAGCATGACTAAGGGGGTGCTGGAAATTTCAAGGTTAATTTTTTTTTTTTATATCTAGCCAATTTCATTTAAATACTTTTCTTTCCATCACTCTTGTTAGTCAATACCCGCCACCCTTCTATTATAACAAAAGTGATGCAAAGGAAAAGAATCAAAATAAATTGACTCAGCATAAAAAAAAAGAAATATTTTTTTAAAAAATAATTTTACATTTAAAATTCTTAATAGATCTTGTTTGCGCACAAATGTAGTTCAGTCAGTCAGTCAGTCAAGTGCCATACATGATACACGTTTTGGGTGATCATGTCTTGAAAGAGACATGACTGACTGGGCAGAAGATTATCACGCAGTAGGTTACCATTACTTTCTGCAGTAGACTGGTTGCCAGCCAAGGATATAGAACCCAATCTGTCCCATTATTTAACCCCTAACTGGAGGGAAGAGACGGATTAATACTTTCCCCAAGGGTATTTGTGTATAAGTGAATGCAAGGAATTCAACTGGAATTTGAACTCGGCTCCCCAATTTGTCATTTTTAGTTGATATCCACTGCACCACAACACACATCCTAATTTAGTCCAATGAAGTCCTAAAGGAAGAAACATGTTACAAGAAAACTTTTTCTATTTTGTCATTCATTCCTCTGATATTGTTCCTTTTGTGTGTGTGTATATATATGATGGACTCTCCCGTCGATTCCGACGTATGAGGTCTAGACAACCGTTTAACTCGATGTAGCATGCCTGTACTTACTCAATCATAAATGGCATTTGAGTCCTGCAAGAGATTTACAAACAAGTCCACAATGGAGGTAAGAAAGGAGATTGCATGAATGATCGGCTGAGACAGATGCTTTGGTTCTCTCACATCTTACGCGCAGTTGGTCAATCTCAGTCTCAGAGAACTGCTTGATGCCCCTCTGGCAGGCAGATCTCCATTCAATTCGTATATATATATATATATATATATATATGTTTTCTAAACAATTCCTCAAACAATCAAGGCCAGTGAAAATTATAATGTACTGTTTAACTGTATGTATGTGTATATGAAAAACAAACTTTCCACTTACGAGTATCCATAAAAAAATAATAATGTTAAGACAAATAAAAAATTCATATATATATATATATATTACTGTGATACATGAAACTCAGAACCTGAGTAAAACATAGGGTAATATAGTGTGTGTGTGTGTGTGTGTGTGTATAATTTTCACTGGCCTTGATTGTTTGAGGAATTGTTTAGAAAATATGTATCTTCTGGCAGGAATCAAATTTGCAAACTCTCAAATCAGAGAGATGCCGTATTTTAAAAAAATAATGTTAAAACAAATAAAAATTCTAATAGGTTGGCTAATGCCAGTTTTGTGGATTTGTGTTAAATTCTGTAAATAAAATATATCTTCACACACAAAGGGAAAAAAACAAAAACAGACATTCTGATACCTTCTGACAAGTGAATGATTACAAAAACTTTGGAGTCAGGGTGATGAATATAACATCAATTAGTTAAGTGACAAATTTTATATATATATATATATATATATATATATATATACTAACAGTATAGCCCGGCATTGCTCGGGTGTAATAAAAGCTTTAAAACTAATCCATGGTCCTGGAGCTCAGACTCTTTGGATGTTGGCATGAAAGACTAAAAAGCAATAGTTGTTTCTAGTTAAAGCAAAACCATAGACTGAAAGAAAAAGGAATGGATGTAAGTCAAATTTTGATTTCCTGGTATCGATATAAAATTTTCTGCACTATTGTAAGAACTGCAACCGTAAACTTCTGAATATTGTTTATGTCTTTGTCTATGAGTGTATCAAATTTGATTAAAATCGGACCATTCCTTTTATAATTCGATTTTTTCGATTGTCGATATTTATTGGGGGTACCTCGAGACAAAACCTAGCTAAGAACACTTGCAGATGCTTATAGTACAACTGTGTAAATTTTCAAGAAAATCGGTTCAGCCGTTTCAGAGTCTATAGGTAACAGACACACACACACACACACACACACACAAATTCCATTTATAAATAAGTTTAGATATTGTAACAAAGTTGTGGAACTCGTAGGTTTTTTAACCTGCTGTTCATGCATTTACTTTTATAAAGTGTGCTTTATATATATATATATATATATATATATATATATATATATATTACATGCATACACAAGTATAGGGTTGGTATGTATGGAATAAAATTCTGTATCCAGAAAACACTATTCTTAAAAAAGTGCTCATTTATTTAAAATTTATAACATATATATGTTATAATATGACTACAAAGTAGCTATTTTGTTTCAACACTTCTTGTGTCTGGTCAAGTGATGGTGCTGATTGTGAGATAAGAATTGTGGAAACAAAATACCTACTTTGTAGTGATATTATAACATACTTATGTTATCAATTTTATATATATATATATATATATATATATATATATACACACACACACACATACGATGGGTTGATATTGGATAAATTTGTAATTTTTTGTCCACCATTTACTTTTAGAAACTAATGTTGTTAGTTTATTTTGTAAACTGCAGATTTATTTATGTAATTGATTGATTTCCGTAGTTTTTTTCCACTCATCTTTAGTTAATGTTAAGTATTTGGTGCAGACCTCCATATGCAAGTCTTGATCTGATGAGGCTGCTGAAGGACAGGACTCTAGTTTTCAGGTTGATGCTTTGGTTTTGTTGCAATTTGTGGTGTTGGGCAAAACCATATATAGTGCAGCCTATTCTATTAAAGTTACACAGACACCTGAAGAAGGCTGCAGGGAGCAACTGCTGAAATGTTGTGATAACAACAAAGAGGAGAACATTAGCCTGAATGTAAATATTCATAACTTCTCATCCTAGAAATTCAGACAAAAAATATCATATTTTGTTATTAAGGTATTAGGTGTGATTTGGCTAAATCTACTCTGGAAACAATAACAATAAAGCATCCTCCTCCCCACCCCACAAAAAACAAAAAAAAACAGCAAGTTACATTAACCATCACCAGTGGTCTGACCTAGCTGCAAACCAAGAGACCTGGTGATTCATTGTTCACTGAGCCATCTCTTCCTCTGAAAGAGAATGCAGGGTTGTCTCAATAGACAATAGGATATATATATATATATATATATATATATATATATATATAAAAGAGTCAACATTGAAGTCAACACTCAAGTGTTGGCTTCAATGTTCACTCTTTTATATTTACATATGCTCTATCTCTGATATTGAGCACTTTATTCTATAAATATAGCACACCTTAAAACTACACACACACACACACACACAAAAATGACCACTGTGTCCCCAAAGAAACAACTCCAGACCAAACCCTTTGCTATAACTGTTGTACATGGATCTGACTGTCCAGCATTGTACTGATTAGCCTCCACTGAACCCGCAGAAGTGCTTGACTTTCTAGATATTTGATCATAAAGTCAAGAAAACTTCAAATGTAGTTGGATTCCAATGGAAACAACAATTCTTCTTGGTTGGCTTTGTTAACTATTGATGATGGCATCATTCACAAAGTGAAAACTGACATTTTAGGAGATCACCACATAAGCATTAAGGACAGACACATTTATCATGGGGGTATTTGGGTAGAAAAAAAAAATTACCTAGAGATACTGGGCTGATCTGCTCAAACTTTTACAGATGGAAGCCACAGACAATTGCTCTCATGAGATTCTAGTAATGTTTCAGAAAAACCAATAATATTTTTTATCTACTTATGCTAGATGAAACATGGGTTCACCACTAGGACCTCAAACTCAAACCAAACTACAGTTCAAACAAAGAAAGCATGGGGATTCTGTATTAGCACTGTTGACAAGGTAAGGTTCAGAGTCTACTGTGTAGAAATCAAATAATTTGCATTCTAACATGGCTGCCTTCTTTTTGTCCCCTTGAAGTAATCTACCTCATTCATAGGAGAGTATCTTATACAACACGCATTGTACATATTATATTATATTGTATATAAATACATTTTTATTGTCATGGGTTATTTTCCCCACCTTTTTAGGTGCCCCTTGTAAATTTGTGGCATTATGGTGTATGAAGGAGTGGAAGGTGATGGATGGGTTCTTGTGGTGATTGTGCAAATTGTAATGAGTGAATGGGTCGTGAAAGTGTTTAGCTAGGTATAGGATAGTTCAGTGAGTACCAACCTCTTCCCCTCCCCTTTTCGGCTTTGTGCCACAATTTTACAAAAAATAAATAGTGAGTATCTAATACAGCAGGTGGGTTAGTCCACTTTACTATAATGGAACTGCTCAACACATTTGCACGAGTGGATTCTATTCACTCATATATATCTCTCCATTAGATCACTGAATAGGTTTTTCTTTCATTTGGAGTGACTACACCAACCTACTTGTGTCAAATCACCTACTATTAACCAGTATCCAACAAACTGAAAGCAAAGCAATGTGGTACCAATGGATTTCCTGGATGAAATCAATTTGTTTTTTTTAATCAACCTTTTATAGCCAGAAAATATTTTTTAGTTTGTAGGAATTTTCTTGGGAGAGAGAGAGGGAGAGATAGAATAATGATTTAGTGATACGATTCTTACTAATTAACCTATAGCTATTTTATTTTAATCATGTTACCCCGAGCAAGGCGGTAATGCCACTGATGTGCAGGGGGCTACGTAAAAGATTGGAAAAGAGAAAACCGGAAACCACATCCTAAACAGGGAACAAGGGATGAGCCTCTTCACCTGTTCAATAGACGTAGGTGGAGTGTGAACCGGGCGAAGAAAAGTGGATTTATACTTTTCCAAAGAGTATTTGCATGTAAGTAAATGTAACTAACAGAAATGAAATTTAAACTTGGCTCTTTGATTAACAATTCCGAGCCATTAACCATTCGGATATCCAGGCTCACAGCACCTGGTATTTCCAAGCTATCACCCATCTGGGTACTGATCAGGCTTGACATTGCTTAACTTCGTAATGTGTACAGGAATCAGTGTTTCAATGTGGTGTGGCCGTAAACCACACAGCTAAAAGTACCACAATAACTAGGACTTCTTATGCACTAACACAGCTGAAATTATGGGATAAGTTTTATACTTAATAATAAATTATACTAACACTGTCAAGATTTTAAAATTTAGATCAACATAAAAAATCCAATACAAACTCTTTTGTCTCCTCAATGATTCGACGCAGTATTTCCTTGTCAAGCTGTACCTGTAAAGAAAGGGAGGAAAATTAGCAAACCTTTAATAAAGAAATGTCTGCTTAACCCTCAGGTGACTGGAAAAAAATGTAGTCAAAACTTTTTTTATTAGAGGTTTATTTTTAATTTTTTTTTTATCCTGTCATTCATTAGAAGCATAGAGGCACCACATGTATTGCAACAGCAGTAGAAGTGGTGTTTCGTTGGGCAAGATAGCCTGATGGGGTCCAAACCTCTCCAGGCTGGTTTGAATTCAGAGTTTTACTTCTCCCAAGGCTATAGAACCCATTTACCCATAGTTGAGGGAGAGAAGAATTCATACTTTCCCTGAATTAGCACATATTGAATTTGAAGTTGGCTCCTTGATTCCCCAATCTGAGCCGCTATCCATTACACTGCCGTCCCTCCTATTAGTATAGGTGATCTAAAATTGAATGTCATTTAATTCACATTAAGTTTATTGAAATGGACTGGAGTGTAATTAATTAGGTTTTGTAACAAGTTCAAAGGTCAAACAGTTGTAATCTTACAAGTTACAATACTGCTCCTACTTCCAAAATTTCATGCCATAAATTAAAAATATATAGGAACCTATAAATTAAGTACCTCCACTCATTCGCTGGAAAAAAAAAAGAAAGTCAGTCAGTTAAGTGCCATACGTGAAACACGCTTGGGCGATCATGTCTCAAAAGAGACATGACTGACTGGGCAGAAGATTATCCCGCAGTAGGTTGCCATTGCTTTCTGCGGTAGACTGGTTGCCGACCAAGGCTATAGAACCCAATCTGTCCTGTTATTTAACCCATAACCAGAAGGAATAGACGGATTAATACCTTTCCCAAGGGTATTTGTGCGTAAGTGAATGCAATGAATTCGGCTGGAATTCAAACTCGGCTCTCGAAAGTAGTATGATGAAAAAAGGCCCCAAACTTAAAAACAAAGTTTTATCGTTAAAATGTTTGCTATTATTAAGAGGATTATACCAAATTATTTTTTAACTATTTTTAAAAAAATTTTAAATCCTTTCTAACACATTCAAAATTTGAGTTAAAAAAAGCCTGTTTATTTTTGCATCAGTGTGGGACAAGTGTTTACATTAAGTTTGTGGAAATATTTTTCTGTTCAGTTCAGTTACATCAAGTGATTTCTTTATCTTTATTTTATTTTTTATTTTTTTAATCATATCACCCCAAGCAAGGCGGTAACGCCACTGATGCGCAGGGGGCTACGTAAGGGTAAAAAGAATGGAAAAGAGAAAGCCGGAAACCACATCCTAAACAGGAAACAAGGGATGAGCCTCTTCACCTGTTCAATAGATGTGGGTGGAGTGTGAACCGGGCGATAGTTTAGTCGATCTACTCCAATTGAAAAAAAAAAATAATAAAAAAGGAAAAGAGTGAAAAGATTAGAAAAGAGAAAACTGGAAACTGCATCCTAAACAGGAAACAAAAAGAAAAAAAAAAAACGTTGTTGACTTGATAAGTTTTAACTTAGTTAAAGTCCAGGCAATGAAATGTCTAAGAAAACAAAATCAATCCTTCAATTAAGCATGAAAAGTTTTAAAATCAAGCAAAAATTAGGCAAAACGAACAAAAAATAAAAAAATAATGGCTTACCCAGAACAGAATTCAACAATATTCAAGACATTTTAACTCCAAGCCGAGAACAAATTGTATTTCTAACATTAATGATATCAAAAGTTTTTTGAATATCATATGTGGCATGGAAGAAAGACAAAAAGAAAAATAACAGGGTAGAGCCGAGGCCGTCACTCTTGGTAGAGCTGACGACTTGAACGGTAAGCTATTAAATTCACAAATATCCTCCCCACCAAGAATAACTGGCTAATTAATTATAAGGTACGTTATTTTTTTTTTTAAACTATTTATAGTGTCTTCTTAGCATACGGAAATTAATAGTTAAAAAAAAATTGAGCCATAAATAAAAAAAAATGTAAGGGAGTCAATAAATGAAAAAAGCTTCATAAAACAGACAAAAATAAAAATCGATTAGTTGAAGTCTTTCAATAATTTTTGGTGGTTCTGAACAGGACATTTTTTTTTATGATCATCCATTAAAAAAATAAAAAGTCAAACAATTGCAAAAAAAAAAAAAATGTTCATACTCGAAAATAGCATAAAAACTGGATTCTTTAAACGCCTCTTTAAGGTTTACCTACTGGGTTAAAAATGAGTATCCAGGGTAAAATGGGTAGCTATGCAAAATTAGCCATTATTCATCTTCTGAAATGAATTGTGTGTATGGTATCCAGATTCCTTAAATTTGCTGACAAAGCCAAACATTCTATTTCTTTGACTTTAGGGTTGCTAATGAGCACTTCATAAAGTCAGTAAGGCCTATTTCATTTTTGTGTCTTTTGTTTACAATACTCTGTTTTGCCTGAATTTTAGACTGTAAAAAAGATCAAAAAATGTAGTGTAAAAAAAAATATAACATTATTGAGTGACAATCTCCGATTTTCTAGTGTCAATACACTATTCACTCCACTGTATTGACTTCTGTGATAGCTACTTGCTGAAAAATATCAACCTTTTAACTTCGAGGTAAAATGGGTAACTTTATCAGAAAAGACATCGCGGATGTGCGTTGTGGTGCATTGGATATCGGCTCGGAACGAGAAATTGGGGAGCCGAGTTCGAATTCCAGCTGAATTCATTGCATTCACTTGCGCGCAAATACCCTTGCGAAAGGTCTGCCTATTCCTTCCAGTTATGGGTTAAATAACAGGACAGATTGGGTTCTATAGCCTCAGTCGGCAGAAAGCAATGGCAACTTACTGCGGGATAATCTTCTGCCCAGTCAGTCATGTCTCTGTCGAGACATGATCGCCCAAGCGTGTATCACGTATGGCACTCAACTGAATGAGCACTTCATAAAGTCAGTAAGGCCTATTTCATTTTTGCGTCTTTTGTTTACAATACTCTGTGTTTTGCCTGAATTTTAAACTGTAAAAAGGATCAAAAAGTGTAGTGTAAAAAAAAATGTAACATTGAGTGACAATCTCCGATTTTCTAGTGTCAATACACTGTATTGACTTCTGTGATAGACAATTGTGACTTGCTGAAAAATATCAACCTTTTAACTTTGAGGACAGTGGGTAACTTTATCAGAAAAGACATCTTAGAGGGTTTCTATGTCAACTTTTTCACAAATCAATATAGGATGATCAGCCTCAGGATTTTTTTTTTCTATAAGAAATTAATTAGGTACCTAACTTTTTTTTTAACAAAAACAAAACTTTTGTTACAAAAGTAATTCTTGAGTTTTCTTGAATTTTGGACTATATTTCCGATGTGTTCACACTCAATAACATTTTTTAAACCCCTTCGTGGAATTAGCTATAAGAAAATTCCATTTAGTCAATCAGTTAAGTTTATACAATACATGCTTGGGTGATAATGTCTCTTTCGTTTCATGAGTGACTAGGCAGAAGATTTTTCCGCAGTAGGTTGCCGTTACTTTCTGCGGCAGACTGGTTGCCAAGCAAGGCTATAGAATCCTCCAATGTGTCCTATTTAAACACATAGATGGAGGGAGAAGAATTTAGGGACTACTAGGGTATGAGTATCCAAAAAGTAAAATGGGTAAGGTCTACCGGGGTAAAATGAGTAAAAAAGCAATTTGAAATTCAAATCCTATTATTTTCTCTAGAGGACTTAATGAAAAAAAAAAAGGCATTGTTTGCACCATAAGTCACCTTTTTTTTTGCATTACCTGGATAAGAAGCCTACTCATTTTACTCCAGTAGACCCTACCCTTTCCAAGGGTATTTGCGCGTAAGTGAATGCAACAAATTCAATTTTAAATTCGAACTCGACTCTACGATTTCTCGTTCCGAGCCGAAATCTACTGCAAGATAGAAACTTCAAAAAAAAAATTAACTAGTTCATTTTTAGCCACTAATAAGTTAAGAAAAGAGTATACAGTATAACCCGGATATAAGAGAGATTTTCTCTGGTCCCAAATTAGAGCCTGTGAGACCAAACCCTGATATAAGATAACTTTTATCCGGTCAAGACAACTCTCTTATATAATGGTTACACTGTATATAAGTCAGTTAAGTGCTATACGTGATACACGCTTGGGCGATCATGTCTCTCTCGAGACATGACTGACTGGGCAGAAGATTATCCCGCAGTAGGTTGCCATTGCTTTCTGCGGTAGACTGGTTGCCAACCAAGGCTATAGAACCCAATTTGTCCTGCTATTTAACCCATAACTGGAAGGAAGAGACGGATTAATACCTTTTCCAAGGGTATTTGCGCGTAAGTGAATGTCACAATGGATTCAACTGGAATTCGAACTCGGCTCCCCGGTTTCTCGTTCCGAGCCGATATAATTGACCAGAAAAAATACTTCCACAGAACTTTAACATTAAAAAAGTTCATTAATGAATAAGTTCTGAAAATTTAAATGAAAAGATATAATTCCCTGATTTTTGGTATTTTTTTTTAAATAGTGGGTATTGGGTTCTTTTTACGTGTTGACAAGGTGCAGGACTTTGGTTGAAGGTAAATAAATACAGTTTGAAAAAAAAATATAATCCTACCTTGTCCGGATTAGGTTTAGCAACTCCTCGCTTTATCCAAGTTAAACACGGTACAGCATTCATGGTGAAAATATTAAACCAAAAAGAAATGGTTTAGTACTTCTTTCCTTTTAGTTTTATTTCCGAGACGAAAATATACACGTGCAAAAGAATTCACGATACCTCAAAAAAGGAAGTACACGAAGCGCATGTCCGCAGTGAAAGAAATTAGAGTAATCTCCCCTTTCGAGTCAACTGGGAGTAATCTCCCCTGTTTGCTCCCACATTTTTCTTATGTCAGTTAATTTCAGAACGTTGGTATTGGTTTATTAATTGGTTTTTGCTTTCCAACTCATACTATTTTACCACCCCACTTTATTTACCCTTTGTTCTGCCATCCATTTACTCAGACTCGTCAATCTACTGTTTCTACCGCCGTTTTTCTTTCTTTTATTATATTTCCGATGACATAAAGCGGGAAGATTATTTAATCCATTGCTAGGTCTGCTGCTAGAAAAGTTGGTTCACTGAGTCATACTAGATAACTTTTCTAGTCAGAATCTATCTTACATATTTATATGTCTAATATTCGTTCATGCATTGAATATTGCTGTCATACCTGGTTAAGTAATTCTGCGATGTATTTAGAGATTTTAGATGACATACACAAAAACATATAAAATATTATTGGTCTTGACCTGGCATCTCGGCTTCAGCCATTGCTGCAATGCAACTTCCCTGTTCTTTTCTATAAATATTTTCATTGATATAACCGTAAGTTCTATGCTAACAGTTTCTTCTCTCGTATTTTATGCTTCTTCTTATCCGGTCAACTTTGATCTTCACAAATATAAATACAATGTCACTCATTACATTATATCTTCTTAATTCATGTTTTTTAATTATCTCTTCTTAATAATGTTTTATATTTCTCATATTCTTTCATCCTCAGCTGTAGTAAACAAAACAAAATCTACATTTAAAATTTAAATGCTAAGCACTGACTCGTTGATTTTGATAGAAATAGACGAATTTTCTCAAATTTACAAACTTTGCTTCACACACACACACACACACACACACACACACACACACACACACACACACACACACACACACACACACAACTCGCAAAATTTCACACCTCGATGCGAAATGTTTTTCGGTCAAAAGAAAACTAAGAAATATCTAAAACCAAAATAGAAATGCAAGAATTACATCCGGGAGTGAATTCCCAAATGACCTGTTCGGAGCCCCACAAAACGAAATAAAAAACATAGCAAGACATGAAGAAATGAGACGAGCGTAATTAACATTTCCGTTGACAAACATTAAGCGATCGCTATTACTGTCTCTATCTTTCTCTCTCACCTTTTTTTCTCTCACCTCCTTCCTTTTCACCATTCACCCTGAGCGATCACTTCAAAGACAATCCTACCCAGCAATAAACGCTCATGCATACGTACAAACATACGTTCCTGCCCACGTACACATAAACTCATTCTTGCAAGGACTATTGCGAACTCTTGATACCCTAAACTTCTGAATACTGTTTCTCATTAACTTTTAATTTCTACTAATTTATGTTATTCTTTTCCATTAATAAATTTCTATTTAAACATGCAAACGGTTTACTTTTATTTTTCCACATATCGTCTTCTGATAACCTTCTGATAATTCTGGATAAAACCTGTAAGTTGTAAGGAGTTCGGTTATGTATGACACATGGCCAATTCAATAAACATTAACCATCTCTGTGACAAGTAAACCCTTGTGTCTTAGTAGCTTTATTGCCTCGCTTAGGGATGAAATTATTAAAAAAAATTCCTGTACGTGTTAAAATTTTTAGGTTTGTTTTCATCATTATACGTTCGAATTGTTAGCTATTTCTTGATAATTGTTAGCAGCCTTTTTCTTTTTTAAGATCTAAGGTCGACCAGGTACGTTTGTTTGTTGTTGGATTTGTTTTACTTAGGCCTTGTTTAGTTTAGTCCACCATAAATGTACGAAAATATGAATAATCAATAAATGTCTTATTAAAATACCCCTTTTTATATAAACATTAACAATTTTGTATTTTATAAAATGAGTAATGTTCAAATGTCTGGTACTAGGTTGGTTAGAAAAGTTTAGTAATATTCTTTGTCTAGTATAAGGTTGATAAGAAGAGTTTAATTTGTTGAATGCGTGAAGGCAGTAATAGATTGAAATTTGACGAGATAAATGTGTATTAGTAGACGAGGTTGTAGTTGTCGTATAGGATACAAATCCTATATCATTCCAAAAAGAAAAAAAAAAAGAAAACAAAGATTTGCACACCCTTAAAATCGGATCGGAATGACTGAAAATATTTAGGAAAAAACAGACCCAGACAAATTTCACAAGCTGTTGTGAAAATTAAGATTCTGGATTCTGATTGGGTAGGAAATAGCAAATTGAATTATGACTCTATACATGTAAAAAATGGGTATGCGGTTCGTGCCGATCACGTGACCTGATCTAAGTACTTATCCACGTCTCTTGACCGGCCAAAGACATTCCGATGGAAGCAGGGATCTGATAAGGACCTCGTCACAATGTAAGAGTGAAATTTCAAGACGCCAAACCTGTAATGTCTCATCGACGTACATTTGTTCTTCCTTTCCTTCTAATTTTTTCTTTCTTCGTCTTCACTCACATGCCGTCAATGAATCATCATCATCATCATCATCATCATCAAGAAGAAGAAGAAGAAGAAGAAGAAGATATCATCAACTGACACCTAAAAATTAAAGTCCGATAAGTACAATTTCCTTTATTGCTTCACCTTCCTTTTCAATTTCTCGCCGACCATAAAAAAGGAAAGGAACGCAAAGTTCATTAGTAACCTTTAATCTTTCTGCATACACACATTCTGCTCCTAATTCCTATTTCTCTTGAACATGTACATTCTCTCTTTGAACATTTAACTCTTACAAATTAATCAACTACGTACATTTTCTACATGAACATTTTGCTATATATATTTTTTAAGATAAAAGAGGTAGGAAAAACAGCAAGAGAGAGAGAGAGAGAGAGAGAGAGAGAGAGAGAGAGAGAGAGAGAGAATGGGAGGGTAAGACAATAATGTCTGCCTGGTATGGTCGATAGAAGCACGAAATTATGTCCTCTGAATATACACAACTATATCTCTCGTACTTTTTTTTTTGAAATCAAAAGAGGATCGCTTTTAAATATATATATATATTTGTTCTCTGATTGGTTAATAAACGCATACTTCTTTTAAATTGTTTTTCTTAACCGGAAGTTTTGCGTGGATTCTCATGCGCAGAACTACATTTATGTCATTCTGTTTTAAGTCGCCGAAGAGATAACTTCCTGTTCACCACAGATCTATTCTTCTTCGGGCTTCCTTTTTTTTTTTCGCATACTCTGTCTATGATAGTCTCATATTGCACCGATTTAACTAGGTTTAAGTGAGTCTGTTACAGATCTGAATCAACCCATAACAAGGTGTTTAAATATAAAAAAACAAATTGTTTTATTTTCATGTTTACACAACTAAATTGTTCTTATCGTGTTAAAGTGTTAAAGTTCTTACATTCCTTGTTTGTAGTTGTTTGTTAATATTTATTTATTTATTATAATTGTTTCATCCTAAGCAAGGCAGGACCGCCACTGGTGCGCAAGGGGTTACAGAGAGATAAAAAAGAGGGTACAGCGGATACCAAAGAAAGGAAAGAATTTAGGGAGGTGGGTGGGATTTAGGGTGGTAAGAGATGGCAACTGACATTGCATTTAAACTTTTGGAGATCATAGCTACCAGGAAAGAAAGTATAGCGAAGGGACTTCCACAAACGGGATTTGCGAGAAAAGAAAGTAATAGAGTAAAAGTGGAGGTTATATTTGGCTATTTTGACGATAAAAGAGTGTGACCTTGATGCCAATTTGGTAGCACGAGGAAATTCATGTCATCCAGGCACCACAGAAAGAATGTCACCAGGAAAATATTTGTAGAAAAGACAGAGGGAAGCCATAATCCGTCAGTGAGACAGTGTCTTAAGGTGAGCTGCCAAGTCAGGACCGATTACGTTGCAGATTCTCCTTTGGATTTTGTCAAAAACCTCGAGATGACTAGCAGAAACACCCGACCGGATATGGCAACAGTATTCGAAGCACGGATAAATGGTAGATTTATAAATATGCAAGATGGATTCTGACGAGAAAAACCTTCTGGGACAGAATGACCCAACTTTATTAGCGGTATAAATTCGATGTCTTTCCATTTGAGGTCAGTTGAGATAGTGAGGCCAAGGAAACGCAGTATATTCCTTTGTAGGAGACTAGTGCCATCTATACTGATGAAAGATAAGAAAGTTTCTCTATGATAATTAAAGGAGAGGAGCTTAATTTTGGAAGGCTTGAAATTTACGAGCCATTTCCTATCCCATTTCGGCTTACGGCCTATCACGTTGAATACACCGGTTTTCGCACGATCACCGAAGTTAAGCAACGTTGAGCCTGGTCAGTACTTAGATGGGTGACCGCTTGGGAATACCAGGTGCTGTAAGCGTATGGTGACGTATGTGCGTTGTGGTGCTCGGAAAGAGAAATCGGTGAGCCGAGTTCGAATTCTAGTTTAAGTGAATGCGGGTATTCAACTGGAATTCGAACTCGGCTCACCGATTTCTCTATCCGAGCCGATATCCACTGCACCACAACGCACATCCGTCACTAAACGCTTACCGCACATGGTATTCCCAAGCGGTCACCCATCTAAGTACTGACCAGGCTCAACGTTGCTTAACTTCGGTGATCGAGCGAGAACCGGTGTATTCAACGTGATATGGCAGTAAGCCTCCTAAAGAAGGCGATGGTAACCAGAAATTGGGAAATCAGAGAAGGGGATGGTAGAGTTAAATTTGGTTTCAAAGAAAGCTAGGATGCCTAGGGTTCTTTTGTAGCGGAATGATTCCACACTGCAAAAGTTGGTTCGTATATCACGGAGAAAGAAATGTTGAGGGGTTTAGGCGCTTTTTGTTTGATTGGTTTTATGTGATTTTTTCGTGTGTATGTGTGAGAAAGAAGGGGCAAGGGAGAACGTGAGAAGGAAAGTGTCACGTAGATTGGTGAATAAGATGGGTGAATGTGCAAGGAAATTTCTTTTAAGTTGTGTCGTGAAAAACGCCGCCTTTTGTTGCCGTTCCTTCAGTCAGTTAAGTGCATTACGTGAAGCACGCTTGGGCGATCATGTCTCGAAAGAGACATGACTGACTGGGCAGAAGATTATCCCGCAGTAGGTTGCCATTGCTTTCTGCGGTAGACTGGTTGCCGACCAAGGCTATAGAACTCAATCTGTCCTGTTATATAACCCATAACTGGAAGGAAGAGACGGATTAATACCTTTCCCAAGGGTATTTGCGCGTAAGTGAATACAATGAATTCAACTGGAATTTGAACTCGGCTCCCCGATTTTTCGTTCCGAGCCGATATCCACTGCGCCACATACCCCTTGCTTAACTAGCCTTCAAAGGGTTCAAGAAATATATTTTTTCATTGTTGGCGAGAAAACGACCAGTTAGTTGAAATATATTAAAAAATTATTTTCAAAGAGTAAATGATTAACCGGAAGAATGAGCGAATCCTCTGATTCAGAGACCATTTTTTTTTTTTTTCATTTGGTGTTTAACTATCTTGGTGTTTATTTCCGTCTTCGCTTCACAAGTACAATATTAGCATTCCACAGTTTGAATAAATCTCATTCACACAAATAGTTTTATCCTCCGAACTGCCTCCTTTTGTAACAGAGCCCCGCATAGTTCTTTCCCTGAACACTTGACTCTTGACCTATTCAGATCAAGGGTCATATTTCCTCCTAATATCACAGACATCATTCAGCATTAGAATTTTGTTGTTTGTGACTTCCTACCTTGAGTGGTTCTCGAGTTTTGTATTGGGTGAATTTTAGTATATTTACTGAAATCACATGAACAGCAAGCTCTGCTTGGTACTTGCAGTCTTCGTCTATTTGTCGTTCATCGTGTCGAGCTCAGAGTTGCGTAACTTCATAACATTGTTCCTGGTCATTCATGGTAGTTGGTAGTTTGTCCATATTGTATCCAACGTCTTGAGAGTATCGGCAAATATATCGAAATCCGTCTTATGACTAGGTTCTGTAGTAAGACAACAGATTTTCTTTGCACTAACTGTTGCATATACTCGTCTATTCACCATGTGATGTGTAGTCTGCTCATAGAAAGTCGCAAAGTGAGTCGTTGTGTTTAGTCGTACGCATTGCCACACGGAACTCCCATATTTGCTATTATTATATTATTAATCTATGCCCTTCATGTGATTAAACCTTTTCTTCACTAATTTTTTGTTCCAGTGTTCTCCTTATAATACTATTAGCCAGAACTACGAGCGTATAAAAGCATTATAACAGATCACGAGACGGTTGTCTCAGTATTGGGAAAACCACAAAATCATAACAAATCTTTCGATGATAAATCTGACTATGTTTTTTATGATACTACTAGCAGTATAGCCCGGCGTTGCTCGGGTGTAACAAAAGCTTTAAAACTAATCCATGGTCCTGGAGCTCGGACTCTTTGGACGTTGGCATGAAAAACTAAAAAGCAATAGTTGTTTCCAGTTAAAGCAAAACCATAGACTGAAAAAAAAAAGGAATGGATGTAAGTCAAATTTTGATTTCCTAGTATCGATGTAAAATTTTCTGCACTATTGTAAGAACTGCAACCTTAAACTTCTGAATATCGTTTCTTATGTCTTTGTCTATGAGTGTATCACATTTGATTAAAATCGGACCATTCCTTCTATAACCCGATTTTTTCGATTATCGATTATCGATTTCGATATTTATCGGCGGTACCTCAACATAAAACCTAGCTAAGAACTCTCACAGACGCTTATAGTACAACTGTGTAAGTTTTCAAGAAAATCTGTTTAGCCGTTTCGGAGTCTATAGGTAATGGACACCGACACACACACACAGACAAAGTTCCATTTATAAATAAGTTTAGATAGATAGTCATATCGGTTATTCGTTTTGGGAACTAAATGATCCTACAAATATTGGCATGTCTAAAACTGTATGAGTCACTGTTGATAATGAACTAAGAATGAAATCGACTACTCCGTTGAATCATCACAGCCGCCATGTTGCATCCCATGGTTTCTTGTGATTCTCATTTGGTCTAACCAACGCCTCTGAACTGCTAAGAGCTGTTGTAGCTCTTTGGTTCACTGGAACGCGCTGACCCAAGAATCATTCTCTATCAATCAGTCTAACAAAAGAGAGAGAGAGAGAGAGAAAAAAAACATGAATTAAGAAGACAGAAGATAAAGCTTGAAATTGCATTTACATTTTTGAAGATGAGAGTTGACTGGAAAGGAAGAAGCCGAGAGACAGTTCCGCAAGCGAAAAGTGCGAGAGAAGAAATTGGTAGTGTTTCTAGATATTTACATCATAGAGAATTATTGTCTCCTTTTTTCTTCTTCCATGTCTCCCTATCCCTGATGGCTCTTAGCATGCTTTCTCCTGTTACACCACGCAACCCACGTTCTGTCATCCACCTGCTCAGACCCTTTAAATATGTTATCTGCTGCTTTCTCTTGTCTATTTTCCCTCTATCTGGCCGATTAGTATCAGGTTCTCCAAGCCCTCCTTCCTCATTGCATGTTCCAGGAACTTTAGCTGTCTCTTCCTGATGCTTAGTATTTTCGTTTCCATCCTTTCCAAAACCTCATCATTGCTCACATGCTCGGTCCATATCTGCAGCACCCTTCTGTAGAACCACATTCCAGTTACTTCAAGTTTTTCTTTCATCTTTGATGATATTCTCTAGCATTCACTGCCATGTTGAAGAACTGACACCACATAGCAATTCAGTACACTTTTCTTTGTTTCTGGCGAAATCTTCCTGTCTTCCTCTACTCAGCTTCTGGAACGCGTCTTTCGCCATGCCAGTTCGCCTCCAGATCTCTGTGCCACACTTTCCGTCTTTTGTTAGAATACTTCCCAGGTATTTATATTTTTGTACCTGCTTATCGCCTCCAGATCTCTGTGCCACACTTTCCGTCTTTTGTTAGAATACTTCCCAGGTATTTATATTTTTGTACCTGCTTATGTTATATATCGCCGTACGACGACAAAATAACGAGAACACGCATATATAAAAATATAAGGTTATATTTTTATTCTTGACGACGAACCCGTGTGGAACAGAGAATGGGAGGGTGAGAGCGCACATAGAATGGGTCGACGGGAGTGTAGTTTTTGCCTGTGGTGTCCCTCTGCTTCCACTGGCCGTTCTCTGCTGGCGAATCCGTGTGTCGAGGTCTTTTTATAGTCTTCTAGAACCGGGACTTTCCTTCCGGTTTTGCCTCGCCCACGCAACGCCCACGTAATGCCAAGAGACACCTGTTCTGTTTGCCTCCGTACTCATTTCCGCCGCTGTCGGAAATAAGGTCAAACGACATCCGCTCCAGGCCCCGACAGGATGTATTTCTCAAACACCTGTCTTGTCGTTCGCCGACCCCTTCACCGACGGGAAACACCATCGCTTGCATCAACCTTCCTCGGGTGGGGCCAGATTGTTATATTACACTTAATTTTAGTATCCCCCATCTGTATTTGGCATTTGGGGTTAGCATTTTTATGTCGAACTTGTGATCATTCTTGTTACAGTGGACAACCAACGCATTTGACTTATTATTTTGTAAAATGTCTCTTTTGTATTCATATAATCATAAAAATGCTACCCTGTTTAAAGAAGAAAATGATTCACTATGACATAAACATCTAGAGAGTGCCTTAATCGCAAGATCATCTACAGTAAATTTGCGTACTTGCTTATACAACATTTCACCATTTCTGGCAGAGTTGCTGTTATCACAGTTTAGGATGCCTACTAACAAAAGTGACGGGAAAAAAAAAAAAAAGTAAAATGCTCTAAACAAATTCAGCTAGATAAAGAAAATTTCTAAAATTTCCCGGCGCCCCTCGAATCGCGCGCATATGCACTCGAACCAACATAACAAATTTAGTCCGATGAGGCCCTAAAGAACGAAACGTGTCCCAAGTAAACTTTGCCATTTTGTCATATAATTCCCCCACATATATATAAGTCATCCACATGCAAGCCTGTTTCGCAGTATCACAGCTCATCAGTGTGACTAGATACATCCACTTGCTTCTGGCCAGGATCGAAACTCGACCGATTTGGTGTCAGTCGGAGTCGCTACTCCCGAAGCCATGGGCGCATGAAATCAGACAAGGGAAATTTTAACTTCTTGTATATAAGCAGTGTATGCACACGCCGGTTACCGAAAGAACTCAATTCATTTCTGAAGAGTCACGCATATATTGCAGAAATGGAAACTGTTTTTAAAATTTTCTTCTCTAGAGAGCTCAATCGTATATATATATATATATATATATATATATATATATATATATATTCGAGTGAATAGTGAATAAGGAAGGAAGAAAACAAATTTTTTTACACGTCCAAAGCATTAATTTAAAACAGTGCTCGATATATAATATATAGAGCTGTGAATATTTATTATAAATTATATTTTAGAACATGTACAATTTTTTATATATCCACTACAAATCGTACATTTGTTTCGACATTGACAACTCACCAAATGTAAGAAAAGAGGCTTTTCATTCCTGTCCACACCACCTGATGAGACATTGTAGTTTCAATGTCGAAACAAATGTAGTGGATATATAAAAAAATTTGTACATGTTCTAAAATATAATTTATAATATATATATATATATATATATATATATATATATATATATATATATGCCTGGTGTGATTTATGTTTTTAAAGATCCCATATTGTAATAAAAGAAAAATCTTTCAAGAAACGTGAAATATTGTAAGAATCTGGACACAAATTTCCCGTGGATAATTTAGTAATCAGAGCACTGCACTTTCTATACATTCTCACCATAGTTAAATTTTGCATTTGTCAATTTGCGTACTTGTTCTTCGAACATTTCACCTTTTTTAGCAAATATTCTATTGTCACTTTGTGAGATATTTAAAAACAGCACCGATAAAAACAGAATAACGAAAGCGTAGGGAAAATGAATGCGGTCTATTAGGCCGTATGTCTAGATACCTCTGGCACAGAATAACTGAAACATTTGAGATTTAACATTCTCACATCTACAGCTTTTAGCCTCTGTGCATAATTATGATATAGAAGTATCTTAACTTATTTATAAATGGAACTTTGTCTGTGTGTGTGTGTGTGTCTCTGTATGTGTGTGTCCGTTTCCTATAGACTCCAAAACGGCTAAACCGATTTTCTTGAAAATTTACACAGTTGTACTATAAGCGTCTGCGAGTGTTCTTAGCTAGGTTTTGTGTCGAGGTACCCCCGATAAATATCGAAAATCGATAATCGAAAAAATCGGGTTATAGAAGGAGTGGTACGATTTTAATTAAATTTGATACACTCATAGACAAAGACATAAGAAACGATATTCAGAAGTTTCAAGGTTGCAGTTCATACATTAGTGCAGAAAATCGATTATATATATATATATATATATATATATATATATATATATATATATATATAAAAGGCAAGATGTTTATGTGTGTGTCTGTTTATCTGTCTGTATGTCCTTTATACAAATCCGCAATTTTTATCCGATTCTCACTAAACTTCACACAAATATTCTTTAGGCTGAGTCTGAGCTCCAGGACCATAAATTAGTTTTAAAGCTTTCATTACACCCGAGCAACGCCAGGCTATACTGCTAGTATATGTACATGTGTATGTTTGTTAGTATACGCCTGATAATAGTACCAAAAATTCCTTAAGAACGTTAACTTCAAAAATGAAATCCCTAGCTACTTCCTCTTATATTCTATAACCAACACCCCCAAGATAGGTCTGTTCGATCAAACACGACGTCACCACAAGTAGAAGCCGAAACGAAGCTTCTGAAAATTAGGTACCGCCACTCATTTTCGGTAAGTAACTTTTAAATTGAATTTTTAAAAAATAAAAAAGAATTCTTGAACTTTTTTTTTTTTAGTTTTAATTGAAAGCTAAATGATTAAATTTACTATTTCCAGGAAGCAAAATACTCTGGTGCATTTCAAACTGAAATTATATTGATTAGAATCTAAAATTATCAATTTGTTTTTTAATTTTTCAATTTTTCGGCTATTTTTGAGCGTTCGACACATTTGTAAACAAATGTCAATTCTCTGTTTTAAAAATCTTGCAAAAATAAAATATGCATCTGCGACACGTTATTTTTTGGAAAAATTAGCACATTTAATAGTAAATTAATCTGATTTACATAATTATTAGTTATTTAAAGCATGAAATTTAAAATAAAACTATTTCTTAAACACAGAGTTGAACTTTGTGACCTTTTCTCCATATTTGAAATGGGATGACAGCTTGACAGATGCGAGATAAGATAAGTATATGGCAATCACAAGTGACGTAATTGTACAAATTATTTTCCTTTAAGGGGAAGAAACAGTGAAATACATGACCCTTTAATGTACACACTTCAAATACACACAATTTTTTTTTTAAATATGAAGACACGACGATTTGTATTAAATTTTCAATTTTCGATTAGTAAATATAAACTTCTCTTAATAATTTAACAAACTAACGACAACAAATCTTTGAAGTATTTTCAGAATATTTTTCAAATGTTATAAATTATTCTAATTAAAAAAATGAAAACGATTCTTTTAAAATTTCACTCTTAATAAAAAAAATGTTTTTCAGACTATAATGACCTTAATATATATCATTTATTAAAGCAATTAAAAGCTTATCAAATTGAATAATGTCAGTTTTATTGCATTTTTTATTTTACTATTGGGAGCAGATTTTTGGAAATAAAGGCAAAATGTAAAAAAAAAAACAAACTAATACATGATTTACATTCCACAATGAGCCCTGCGTTTAACTAATAAAACTAGTTTTCGCAACAAAATATAATTTCTTAAAATTTCATGAATTTATGCGAAGGCGGGGGTACAGATATAAAAAAATAATTTTATCAAGATTTTTTAAAGATAATCATTTCAAAATTAGTTTCATTCATTTGGGAATAAGTTCTGAAAGGGTCATTAAAATCCGACAATTATTTGATTTTTGCTAGAATTTTTAAATTAATTACGTTTTCTATTGTAAACTCTCGTAACGATTTGGTTACCCGCTAACTAAAATCAAAACAAGATTTTTTACCAAAATTTCGAACGTGTTAGAAGGGATTAAAAAATGTTAAAAATAATAAAAAATACTTTGATCTTTCCTCTTAATAATAACATAAACATTTTGATGGAAAATGTTCGTTTTTATTAAGTATGGGGCCTTTTGCTTGTTTTTTTTTTCACCGATTTAGAGGAGGTGCATATATATATATATATATATATATATATATATATGTATGTATGTATGTATCTATGTATGTATGTATGTACCCAAATATAGTAGCCGCTGCTTGAACACTTGTTAAAGTTGATAAAGAAAAGATTGTATGTTTCTTTTCAATGTAGCAAAGACGGGTGGTTAAGTCACCATCTACTAGTACAAATCTTTGGGTCTGTTACGATGACCACAGCATCAGAGGATGATCAAAATTAATTCATCGATTCTGATTTTGGTTGATTTTCTATTTGATTATATACACATCTATAGATCCATCTCGAAAAGGGCCCTGTAGATTAAACGCATGATTCAGAGACGGAGAATTTCAAGAGCGAACGGAGAGAGAGATACTGGATATGAAGTGTACAAAAAGAGAAGCGCTTGTTTCCTCAGAACAATGAAAAAAATAACAACTACTAAAGCAAAATTTTGATTAAAATGATTAAAAAAAACATTAAAAAATTAGGTAGTCTGAGTAAACCTTTAACAATAGATATTAATGTAAATTATTACATAATAATACCGATTTTTTTCCTTGACAAAAAACAATGGTTTCATTCTTCTTTTTTAAATTAAGATGGCGATAAACACAGAGTTATAGCAACACCATCTTTTTCATGTGGAATCTTCTAGTGAGGGTCACAGTATGGGAAAATTAGGAAAAATTCTTGTCTGGAGCTCTTCAAATGTTCTTTTGAATAGATTTATGTTATGGAAAATAATAAAATTATTAAATGTAACATTTGATTTTTTTAGGTTTGACAAAGCAGTCTGTAATTTTTACAATTGTCGAAATAAATTCTGGATTTATAACCGTTTAATTATGTGTTGAGTTATCCTATCAATGTGTGTGTGTGTGTGTGTGTGTGTGTGTGTGTGTGTGTGTGTGTGTGTGTGTGTGTGTGTGTGTGTGTGTGTTTTCAGACAGCAAATTTTTTTTTAGATATTTTTAATGTCATGGTCATGCACGTGTTAAAGCATGAAAAAACTGTTCGTTTTATAAACATGACAACATAAAAAAATATTTTGGATAATTTTCACGTTCTAATGAACGCTAAGCAATTTGTTAACCGTGATATTTGAAGCAAGGAGAAAATTTACGGTAATTTTTAGCAACTTATTTGCGGTTATTTTTTTTATTTTTTTTATTTTTTTTTTTACCGAAATTCACACTCCTGAAGAAGATCTCGGAAGGAGATTGAACGTATTTGGGAACATCGAGAAATTAATAATAAAATCATCTGATGATGCTATTATATGTATTATCAGCGAGGATATCACGGATAGGTCTTGGAAGATCTTGATGTGTGTTTAAATGAGATCGGAGAGAACTGCGTGGGAAAGGCGTATAGTCAATCTTCTCATCAATTTTGAGGTAGTATAGCCAATGTAATTGTTTATAGATTTGGATAGTTGAGGAACATAAATTCTCTGCAGTTTAGAATTTGCAGGTGAATTATTACTATTGATAATGAAATTGGCTGTTTTGAATTTTTTATAATAGATAATTCATTTAATTTTCTTGTGTGAATTGGTCAGTGTTACATAATCTAGGATGATATTGAGAAGTGAAGATTTATCCTGTCTGTAGTCAGTGTGCATTTGATTTTTGTAAAAAAATATTAATGTTGTTTTTGTCCGCGTGTTTGTGTTTGCCATTAATTTGGAAATCCGTAGTTGATAAACGTTTGTTTAAAATTGTGTATTTCTTTGAAGAAAAGCAGTTTGGGAGATGAATTCTCGAATGCTTTTGTGAGGAAATTTTTAATAACGCCAATTTTGTATCGAAGAGGCCATTGACTAATAAAATAAAGGTGGCAAGAATTTTTACACGTGGGTTGTTTTATATACTCAAGTTGTGAAAGTATTAAGACTAGAATCTACAAGAACATCAAGAAATGGGAGTTTGTTTTTTTGGCTAAGCACATATTATCATATCAAACTTTTTCTCATATATACTCATATATAATATTTTTTAAACATAATAGCATCATCCATATGCAAAAGAATATTAAAAATAATGGAGGCATTACTAATAAAAAAATAAATCCTACACTTAACATCAATTATGAACACGGTAACAATGTGCTTACTGTGTTCGGAACTTAACATACACAAGACTCTATATGCATAGACTTTCCACATGTTTATTTATAAGTAAACAAAATGAATTCTTGATAATGGCTAAAAGTATAGCCAAAAGCGCTCGAAAGTACAAAACTTCGGGTAATTCTTATATAATTTGACTTCCGAAAAGAAAAAAAAATATACAAACAGATGAAAAATTATATAAAACTTAATGATAATACCTTGTCTGTCATTTCCATGAGGGCATTATTATAATGTCTTCACTCATCAGGGGTTTTACTTATGCTGCTGAATAAACAAACAATAAACAGTAAATCCCAAAACAACATAACGCATGGTCATTTATTCATGATTTGAATGTCTCTAAACGGATTGCAACTTTCCAATGTTCCTCAGGTCATAAGCGTGATCAATGACCAATTAAGACAAACTTAGACATGTTAAGATCAGTTCTGACATGTTAAGACAAGCTTTGTACCCAGTTACCGCGTCAGCGGGGTCTTAGTAATCTTTGACCAATGACCTGAGCGTCCGCGCTCGGATTCCACAATTTAAAAACTGACTTTGTGTCACCACTCGCCCCAGTTTTGGAGTAGAGTAAATAACGGTTTTATTTTTATCGGGTGTACAAAAGCTCATTTTTTGACTTATTTCCACAACTGTATTGTTGGTCCTGTTTGGTGAGGTTTATATATATATATATATATATATAAAGAGATGATAGATGATTCTCCTATTTACAGAGTAATTGCTTCTTTTTCATGAGTAATTCTTTTTGCTACGCGTTTAAATCATGATAAATGCTCAGTGTTCAAAGTTGTGCAGGCTATATTTTCGTATTGCAAGGACTATTAGAATCAATCCATTGTATAACAACTGTTAAATATTTTCTCATGCACAAGACATGAGTCTAATTAAATTCTGATGACTTATAATTGATTTTTTTTATAGATGTTTTAAAAACCGAGGCTTTTTCGCCTGAAAAATTTTGCGTACAACTTAAATAGACTGTATGCCGTCGTTTAGCATCTCCCAGAATGCTTTCTTGGCATAATCTAGCTTGTGTGGTGATAACTGACTCGGGTGGGAAACAGTGATTTTCGTGTACTGATTTAAGATTTCCAAATACTCTCGGCCGTGACATGTTACGACGCTAATGTCGGTCGTGTTGTGGCGGGTGTGGATTCCTGTGACTTGGATATAGGTGGTATTATCAGAAAGCATTCTCGTATTCATATGAACTGCCAAATAGTAGTACACCAGAAAAATCTACCCCAAGGATGGGCTTCTTAACGCTCGAAAGAATAAAAGACCGGGTAAAGTCACGTCGAGATTTGTTGCCGTAGGTTTCAGTGGTGGAACCGTTAGCTGCTTGAAGTTTGAACAGGGTGGGTTTAGCCACGACCATCGAAATGTTACGAACGAACACTCCGGGTGTGGCTGTGTTCTCAGGTGCGTACACTGATGTCACGCCTTTGTCCAGGGTGGAAAAGATGTAGTCAGCGGCTTCTGCTAGTGATCCAAATGGGTATCTGCGACGAGGGTTGCAAATGTCGTGGTTTCAGATATGATTTCCGAACAGTGAAAAAACCTCAAATTGCAAGAACCATATTTTTATATGCCCCTCGTGAAAAGGTGGAAAAAAGTAAGTGCGACTGCCATATCGTTCGAGGGTTCGTCATTTTGATTATCTGCCATCTTGCTTAGCTGTGCCAGTTTGCGCCATGGTCACCACGAATATTAGTAAAATTTAAAAATAAAATCACCTGAAGTGTTGATGTAATCTCCACAAAACGCTGAGAAGGAACAAAATGAGCAAACATTTAATTTGATATATATTCCTGCATAAAATTATATCCAAAAAGGAAATCTCTTGTTCTTACACAAGAAAATGAATTAGTGTGATTGTTGATGCCTAAATACAAAATTCTCTTCATATATATATATATATATATATATATATATATATATATAAATTAAATAGGATTTATTCAAAGATGTTGTATGTACATTTCGACATGAAATCCCCACAGGGGATAACGCATCACCTCAGCAACGAAAAAAATCCTTTCTGAAACTGGAGAAAAAAAAGTTTCAGAAAGGATTTTTTTTTTCGTTGCTGAGGTGATGCGTTATCCCCTGTGGGGATTTCATGTCGAAATGTACATACAACATCTTTGAATAAATCCTATTTAATTTATATTTGCTCTGTAATATTTTATTACATGGAGCTCTCTTCCTGTATCATTTTTTAATATTAAAAACAAATATTTAATATTAATTAGGATCGGGTTTTTTTTTTTTATTATTTATAACCGTTTAATAATTTGTTGATAATATATATATGTAACACTATTGTTGATAATATATATATGTAACACTATTGGGTATTTAATGGTTAGAAATGGATAGAAAGACATACCGATAGAAACGAATTAAGATTTTCTTGTTTTTTTTTTAAAATCGCTAAACATAAAGAAATTTCCCACGGAAGAAGACAAATTGCAGTAAAGCTATGTAGTAGACTTGGCCAGCTGATTAATGATTCTGTCTTCAAGGTAGAAGTTATCAAAACACAGGACCGAATAGAGAATCTTGTATAAGCAAAATTGGGAATGATAAAATTTACATCATGGTTTGCCGAGCAGACAACGGGAGAGATTGCACTGTAGACAGGGTCAGAATATGAGGATTTCTTTGTGATTTAAGCAATTAATGACCCTGATAAAAATTCATCTCGTAAATATCTGAGTGGAAACAGAATTTTCCTTGCGTAGAAGAAATATGAAATGATAAAATTTAATTAATGATCGCAAATAAATGCGAAATCGAGGATGGCCGAGGTGGTGAGCAGTGGTGGAATACCAGGGAAGGTGGAGAAAATTGTTTACACCCTTTGAAGAGTATTAGTATGAGATATCAATGAAAGAAGGAAGAAGTTATTTTGGCAAATCGATACCTGTGACTGCTACCCACGGAAAATAAAAACACCCGAATTGAAAAAGATAATTAATTATCGAAAGCCAGGTGACAAAGAGACTCTGGTTAAGGTGAGGGAAACCACCGATTTCTCCAAACCACACCGATTCCCCACACCGGTTTTGGGTGAAAGTCCATATAAACGAGGAGTTTGACTGAAGCCGCAGTTGGAATTGCATTTGAGACGAGAAGCCACGCCGCCTGATATCTAGTGACTGCCTGCTTGAGAAAAACTCCGACTCGAACCCTGTACCAAACTTGACAAACCAGCTGAAGTGTTGTATTTCAACTTAAGACGTGGGTTGGGACGATAACTGTCTGCATTTTTTTTTTTTAATCGTATCACCCCGAGCAAGGCGGTAACGCCACTGATGTGCAGGGGGCTACGTAATAGTGAAAAGATCGGAAAAGAGAAAACCGGAAACCATATCCTAAACAGGGAACAAGGGATGAGCCTCTTAACCTGTTCAATAGACATGGGTGGAGTGTGAACCGGGTCTGACTGTTGAAGTGATTAAGTATCGTACCAAAAGAACGAAGATATAAAACTTGGAATTCTATGAAGATTTTTTCTTCTTCTTCTTGTGACTTTGCTCAACCTGAACCGATTCATTTACAACAGTTCCTGAAGGTCACCCGATTTCTCCCGTCTTATAATCAACCTAATCAAAACGTGGGATAAAATCTGGTGTAGGTCGAAGTGATCGATTTATCGATCCAGCCGAGCCGCAGAAATTGGGTAGTTTGAAGATCGAACAGAGGGTAAACGTCACATCTGGTTGCTGCGTATAGACCCAAAACAAAACAGTCAGAACTGGCCCAAGGACAACAGACAGCTAAGAACGGAGTGAGAACCAACGGACTTTCGGTCATTTTGACCATACGATTTTAAAAATTACGCTCAATAGACCAACCCAAGTACAACGGACAAACCCAAGAATGGAATATGAACCAACTAATTTTGGTCTTTTGATCATACTGTTCTAAATACACACCACAACTTTTTCCCTCTCTCTCCCTCTTCCTGTATTGAGACAAGAAACGCAGTAACAGGTAGGACACTTTATTGTTATCCCTGAAATTTATCGATTTTGTTGTTGTAGCTCGCCAGAGCCAATTTGTTAATCGTTTCGATTTTTTCTTTCGATTTGTTCGATTTGCTGATCTATTATTGCTAGTAGGAAAGCATGAGTGACCACGGGTCAGAAGAACCCGAAAGGGTGGGGGTTGAAGACGAAGTAGAGGAGCAACGGTTGACAACTGAAATATATGAGCTGTCCGACAGGAAGACCGTTTATTCTGCATTTAACGCTGCAGAGGGACCAGTGTCAACATTTTTCGGAGAGTGCCTAGCGACGGGCGTTCGGTTGACCTGGAAAGAGTTGGCAGAATTAATAGTGAAAGAATATCTCGATGAAATCACGGCTATTGAAGCCGTGAGGAACCTCACGCATCTGGTACAAATGAAGGGTGAAACTCCCAAGGAATCGGAAATTACAGCCGAAAAGATGGCCGCTCTCGCATACTCGGAAATGATAATAAATGGCCCAGTCATACAGGCCCGCTTAGCTGACCCGTACATAGATGCACTCCAGGATGAGCGTATAAGGCATGACGTAATTAAGCGGGCATGGGTCAAACTGTGGCATTAGCTAAGGACAACCGAGGAGTTTGGGAGAGAGAGAGAGAGAGAGAGAGAGAGAGAGAGAGAGAGAGAGAGAGAGAGAGGGTGGGGGAGGAACACGAGTACAAAATCAGGAGGCAGACGGTCAGTCAGGCAGGCAATAAAGGAGAAGAAAGCTATCCCCCACCACGTGGGATAAAAGGTTAAAACAAGAGGAGATCAAACCGGAGGAATGGGAGGACGACCCCAATAGTCCCTGGTCATTGGGAAACGGATTTTACAAGCCCACACCTGGCCGGACAGAGTTAGTGTGTTGGACCTGCCATTACGAAGGCCATAGGGCAGTAGACTGTTCAGCAAACTGGAGACTGTCCCCAGATTTCCACAAACCCAGATGTACCAGGTGTGGTCATCGTGGACACGAGACAAAGTAGTGTAGGATCAGGAAAAGGATCCCTGTTAAAAATCCCGCTCCTGGAAGGCTGAACCAGGGAAATGCCAATGGGCCGTCCCAGAAGTAAAAGGGAAAGTAGCCCATGCAAGGAAAAAAGGAATGAGGTGTTGGACATGTGACCAGACCAGTCATATTGCCACAAACTGATCGGGAAGAAGGTGTTGCTTTTGCTGGAAATAAGGGCATTTGGAAAAAAACTGTCTCCATAGGAATAGGGCGAGGAAACCTCAGAGAACACAGCCAAGATCAAGTCGTAATCTCAGGGGGAAAATGTTAAGGTGTTCTTGTTGACCCACGAGGGGGAACTCACGGTAACGGTGGGTGAGTCGACAACGAGGGCCTTAATAGATACGGTTTTCCTAATGTAGGGGGAAAAGTATAGACGCCTGAGGAATAGGGGGCAGATGAGAAAACCTAGTATAGATATTAGTCAGGTAGGTGTTAAACATATGAAAATAAGAATTGTGAGGCTTCCACTGAGAGTAGGAAGGATTTATGGTGTCCATAAATTCTATGTGACCCCGACCTTTGTGGAAAAGTGATCTTGGGGAAGGATTGGCTATATCACCACAAGGCACAGATTAAGTTCAACCACATCTTGTTAATAGCGGATGGCGTAGAGAGGCCATTGGGAAGCACCCCTGAGGGCTTAGTGACTCAGTGGTGGTTGATGAAGAGATGAAGTTACCCCTAGAACTGCAGTGCAAGGCAGAGGGAGGTTAGTGACAAAAAGGGAAATTAAAAAAGGAGCTCTTCAAATTACACACTTTTATATTAATGAATAATTTATTAAAAGTATCGATTACACGTGAATTTTTTATTTACTAGTTATGTTATTGTTATATGTGCTTTTCAAAATGTCGCCCTCGTTTTTCAAAACACATTTCAATTCTGTGCCTTCATGATTCATTAACGTGTTGGAGAGTTTCTTCTGTCATTTTTCTGCATTCATATTTAATTCTTTAAGTTCCTCAAAATTTCTTTGGCACATCTGATAAAAACCTGATTTTAAATAGGCGCCACAGAAAAAAAAATCCAAGGGTATGAGATCTGAGAAACTCTGTGACCACTCAACAGGACCCCTTCGCCCTATCCATTACCCACTGTCGTGCGCGACCTTTACCTTGCCTTCAGAATCGCAAGGCAATGAAGTCATATTTCAATCAACAAATCAGGAACCATCCTGACCAGGATACGAATATTATAGTCTACAGACCTTATCGGACTCGAAATCTGTAATTTAAAAAAATATATTTTTAATTCGCTAACAAATAACACCGAGCAACAAATATTTTTTAGTACTGGAGTAAAATTGTCAAATAGAATACATGAAAACGAGTTGGAAGTTGAAAATTTTATTTTGATGATGCTTTGGCCATAGGAATAATTTATTAAAAGTATCGATTACACGTGAAAATTTTATTCACTCGTTATTTTATTGTTATATGTGCTTTTCAAAATGTCCTCCTCTTTTTTCAAAACACATTTCAATTCTGTGCCTTCATGATTCATTAACGTGTTGGAGAGTTTCTTCTGTCATTTTTCTGCATCCATACTTAATTCTTTCTTTCAGTTCCTCAATATTTGTTTGGCACATCTGATAAACAACTGATTTCAAACAAATCCACAGAAAATATATCCAAGGCCATGAGGTCTGGTGACCTATTCTTTCTGCAAAATAAGAAAATATCAAAACAGATCAGACATTTCAAATATGATTAATTAATTACTTTTTACGGTGCGTGTCTTTTGTCTCTCTCTCTCTCTCTCTCTCTCTCTCTCTCACACACACACACACACACACAGAGGTATATATATATATATATATATATATATATATATATATGTGTGTGTGTGTGTGTGTGTGTGTGTGTGTGTGTGTGTGTAGAAGATTGTCAAGAAGAGACAAACATCTACTACACTTATTCTGTGTTTTTAATCATTTCACCTCCAAGCTAGTGCACAGGAGATTCAGTCAGTCAATTAAGTACCATACATGATACTTTTTTGGGCGATCAGGTCTCTAAAGAGACACGACTGACTGGACAGAAGATTTTACCTCAGTAGGTTGCCATTACTTCCTTCTGTAGACTGATTGCCAATCAAGGCTATAGAACCCAATATGTCCTGCTATTTAACTTGTAGCTGGAGGGAAGAGACAGACTAATACATTTCCCAAGGGTATTTGCGCGTAAAGGAATGCAACGAATTCAACTGGAATTCGAACTCGGCTCACCGATATCAAGCGAGCCGATATCCACTGCACCACAGCGCAAGGAGGTTACAGTGAAATAAAAGACAGGATACAATTGGCGTCGAAGAAAGGATAAAAGATGGATGAGATTCAAAGTGAAAGATGATGGCAATTATCGATGAATTAAAATTTTTGGAGATGGTATCTATCAGGAAGCAAGTAAATCAATGTAAGTTCCATAGGTACATATACATATACATATACCAGCCACTCGACAGGAATGGCGAAGCCCGAACCGTTGCATTGGATATATCTAAGGCGTTCGGCAGAGTTTGGCATGCTGGCCTTCTATGTAAACTGCGGAGCTATGGTATAACTGGACATTTGTTTGAACTAATCCAGTCATTCCTCTCTAACCGCACAATGAAGGTGGTATTAAACGGACATGCCTCTCAGAACTACCATACAAACGCAGGTGTCCCCCAAGGTTCCATCTTAGGTCCTACACTCTTCCTGATATACATTAATGATCTCACTGATTCCATAAGAGCCCAAATAGGTTTGTACGCCGATGACACCACAGTTTACTCTCGCCTCCTACAAAAATCTGGTGTAGGCGTCAAAGCTAACCTCGCAGCCGAGATTGAAAAAGACCTCCAATCCATATTGGACTGGGGTAAGAAATGGCTAGTAAATTTTAATGCTTCTAAAACGAAGCTACTCTCAATTAACCATCATCGACAATCTCACCTACCTCCCATTAGCATGGACCAGGCTTGCCTCCCAGAGAGTAAAACACTACGCCTCCTTGGTCTCACACTTTCAGCGGACCTCAAATGGAATGACTATATCGAATTCATTGCTAAATCCGCTGCTATGAAAGTCGGTTCTCTGTGTAGGGCCCGGAAGTTTTTTCCGTCTAAATCTATCCTGCACATTTATAAATCTACCATCCGCCCGTGCATTGAATACTGCTGCCATATCTGGTCAGGTGCCCCTGCTGTTCTCCTCGGGCTTCTCGATAAGGTTCAGAGGAGGGTCTGTAATGTGATAGATACCGACTTGGCAGACCGCCTGCAGTCTCTCTCCCACCGGCGCGACGTGGCTTCCCTGTGTCTCTTCTATAAATACTTTCACGGCTTCTGCTCCGATGAACTTAGATCACTGGTGCCCCCTAAATACGAATTTGAACGAGGTACTAGATTAGCAACTAGATCCCACCCTTTTACAGTGAAACCGATAAAATGCAGCCGTAACTTCTACTCCAACAGTTTCTTTCCTCGCACTTCCCGACTGTGGAATTCTCTTCCAAACGATTGCTTCCTCGACGGCTACAATCTCCAGGAGTTTAAATGTAAGGTCAATAGACACCTCTTAACACACTAACCTGCTCCCATTCTATCAAGCACTCTTCCCATCTGCACAACCCTCATCCTCGCTATCCTTACTCATCTGTCACCTTCCTCCTGACATTCCCTATGTCCAACCACTCCTTCTCTTTACCTTCCCCTATGTATCCCCATGCGCAATAGTGGCAGTGGAATGCCTTGCTTGGGGTGAGATGATTAAAAAAAAATAGGTGAAAAATGCGAGAAAAGAAACTTTAAGAGCAGATGAAGAAAAATATTTACCTTTTTTAATTATAAAAGAGTGTGACCTAGATGCCAATCTAGTAGCTAGCTTAAATTCATGCGGTCGGAGAAGCAGGGGAAAAAAGCTCGTCAGAAGAGATGTCATGAAAATATTTATAGAAAAGGCAGAGGGAAGCCACATCATGTTGGTGAGAAAGTTCAGTGTAGATCCTTTTTTGAATTTCGTCGATGAACAGCCCGAGCAGCCGACCAGATATGGCAACAATAATCACTGCACGAACGAATGGTAGATTTATAAATGTGCAAGATCAGGATTGATTACATTACAGAAACCTCTTCCCATGTCAAGAACCTCGAGATGAATAGCAGGAGCACACGAGCATGTATGGCAACAGTATTCAATGCACGGAGGAATGGTAGATTTATAAATGTGCAAGATCAGGATTGATTACATTAAAGAAACCTCTTCCCATGTCAAGAACCTCGAGATGAATAGCAGGAGCACTCGAGCAGGTATGGCAACAGTATTCAATTCACGGACGACGAATGGTAGATTTATAAATGTGCAAGATCAGGATTGATTACATTACAGAAACCTCTTCCCATGTCAAGAATATCAAGATGAATAGCAGGAGCACTCGAGCAGGTATGGCAACAGTATTCAATGCACGGACGAATGCTAGATTTATAAATGTGCAAGATCAGGATTGATTACATTACAGAAACCTCTTCCCATGTCAAGAATATCGAGATGAATAGCAGGAGAACTCGAGCAGGTATGGCAACAGTATTCAATGCACGGACGAATGGTAGATTTATAAATGTGCAAGATCAGGATTGATTACATTACAGAAACTTTTTCCCATCTCAAGAATCTCGAGATGAATAGCAGCAGCACTCGAGCAGGTATGGCAACAGTATTCAATGCACGGACAAATGGTAGAATTATAAATGTGCAAGATCAGGATTGATTACATTAAAGAAAACTCTTCCCATGTCAAGAACCTCGAGATGAATAGCAGGAGCACTCGAGCAGGTATGGCAACAGTATTCAATTCACGGACGACGAATGGTAGATTTATAAATGTGCAAGATCAGGATTGATTACATTACAGAAACCTCTTCCCATGTCAAGAATATCGAGATGAATAGCAGGAGCACTCGAGCAGGTATGGCAACAGTATTCAATTCACGGACGACGAATGGTAGATTTATAAATGTGCAAGATCAGGATTGATTACATTACAGAAACCTCTTCCCATGTCAAGAACCTCGAGATGAATAGCAGGAGCACTCGAGCAGGTATGGCAACAGTATTCAATTCACGGACGACGAATGGTAGATTCATAAATGTGCAAGATCAGGATTGATTACATTACAGAAAACTCTTCCCATGTCAAGAACCTCGAGATGAATAGCAGGAGCACTCGAGCAGGTATGGCAACAGTATTCAATTCACGGACGACGAATGGTAGATTTATAAATGTGCAAGATCAGGATTGATTACATTACAGAAACCTCTTCCCATGTCAAGAATATCAAGATGAATAGCAGGAGCACTCGAGCAGGTATGGCAACAGTATTCAATGCACGGACGAATGGTAGATTTATAAATGTGCAAGATCAGGATTGATTACATTACAGAAACCTCTTCCCATGTCAAGAATATCAAGATGAATAGCAGGAGCACTCGAGCAGGTATGGCAACAGTATTCAATGCACGGACGAATGGTAGATTTATAAATGTGCAAGATCAGGATTGATTACATTACAGAAAACTCTTCCCATGTCAAGAATATCGAGATGAATAGCAGGAGCACTCGTGCAGGTATGGCAACAGTATTCAATGCACGGAGGAATGGTAGATTTATAAATGTGCAAGATCAGGATTGATTACATTACAGAAAACTCTTCCCATGTCAAGAACCTCGAGATGAATAGCAGGAGCAATCGAGCAGGTATGGCAACAGTATTCAATGCACGGAGGAATGGTAGATTTATAAATGTGCAAGATCAGGATTGATTACATTACAGAAAACTCTTCCCATGTCAAGAACCTCGAGATGAATAGCAGGAGCACTCGAGCAGGTATGGCAACAGTATTCAATGCACGGAGGAATGGTAGATTTATAAATGTGCAAGATCAGGATTGATTACATTACAGAAAACTCTTCCCATGTCAAGAATATCGAGATGAATAGCAGGAGCACTCGAGCAGGTATGGCAACAGTATTCAATGCACGGACGACTGGTAGATTTATAAATGTGCAAGATCAGGATTGATTACATTACAGAAAACTCTTCCCATGTCAAGAACCTCGAGATGAATAGCAGGAGCACTCGAGAAGCTATGGCAACAGTATTCAATGCACGGAGGAATGGTAGATTTATAAATGTGCAAGATCAGGATTGATTACATTAGAGAAAACTCTTCCCATGTCAAGAATATCGAGATGAATAGCAGGAGCACTCGAGCAGGTATGGCAACAGTATTCAATGCACGGACGAATGGTAGATTTATAAATGTGCAATATCAGGATTGATTACATTACAGAAACCTCTTCCCATGTCAAGAACCTCGAGATGAATAGCAGGAGCACTCGAGCATGTATGGCAACAGGATTCAATGCACGGAGGAATGGTAGATTTATAAATGTGCAAGATCAGGATTGATTACATTAAAGAAACATCTTCCCATGTCAAGAACCTCGAGATGAATAGCAGGAGCACTCGAGCATGTATGGCAACAGTATTCAATGCACGGAGGAATGGTAGATTTATAAATGTGCAAGATCAGGATTGATTACATTAAAGAAACCTCTTCCCATGTCAATAAGCTCGATATGAATAGCAGGAGCACTCGTGCAGGTATGGCAACAGTATTCAATGCACGGAGGAATGGTAGATTTATAAATGTGCAAGATCAGGATTGATTACATTACAGAAACCTCTTCCCATGTCAAGAATATCGAGATGAATAGCAGGAGCACTCGAACAGGTATGGCAACAGTATTCAATGCACGGACGAATGGTAGATTTATAAATGTGCAAGATCAGGATTGATTACATTACAGAAACCTCTTCCCATGTCAAGAACCTCGAGATGAATAGCAGGAGCACTCGAGCAGGTATGGCAACAGTATTCAATTCACGGACGACGAATGCTAGATTTATAAATGTGCAAGATCAGGATTGATTACATTACGGAAAACTCTTCCCATGTCAAGAATATCGAGATGAATAGCAGGAGCACTCGAGCAGGTATGGCAACAGTATTCAATGCACGGACGAATGGTAGATTTATAAATGTGCAAGATCAGGATTGATTACATTACAGAAACCTCTTCCCATGTCAAGAACCTCGAGATGAATAGCAGGAGCACTCGAGCAGGTATGGCAACAGTATTCAATGCACGGAGGAATGGTAGATTTATAAATGTGCAAGATCAGGATTGATTACATTACAGAAAACTCTTCCCATGTCAAGAATATCGAGATGAATAGCAGGAGCACTCGAGCAGGTATGGCAACAGTATTCAATGCACGGACGAATGGTAGATTTATAAATGTGCAAGATCAGGATTGATTACATTAAAGAAACCTCTTCCCATGTCAAGAACCTCGAGATGAATAGCAGTAGCACTCGAGCAGGTATGGCAACAGTATTCAATGCACGGACGAATGGTAGATTTATAAATGTGCAAGATCAGGATTGATTACATTACAGAAACTTCTTCCCATGTCAAGAATATCGAGATGAATAGCAGGAGCACTCGAGCAGGTATGGCAACAGTATTCAATGCACGGACGAAAGGTAGATTTATAAATGTGCAAGATCAGGATTGATTACATTAAAGAAACCTCTTCCCATGTCAAGAACCTCGAGATGAATAGCAGGAGCACTCGAGCAGGTATGGCAACAGTATTCAATGCACGGACGAATGGTAGATTTATAAATGTGCAAGATCAGGATTGATTACATTAAAGAAACCTCTTCCCATGTCAAGAATATCGAGATGAATAGCAGGAGCACTCGAGCAGGTATGGCAACAGTATTCAATGCACGGACGAAAGGTAGATTTATAAATGTGCAAGATCAGGATTGATTACATTAAAGAAACCTCTTCCCATGTCAAGAACCTCGAGATGAATAGCAGGAGCACTCGAGCAGGTATGGCAACAGTATTCAATGCACGGACGAATGGTAGATTTATAAATGTGCAAGATCAGGATTGATTACATTACAGAAACCTCTTCCCATGTCAAGAATATCGAGATGAATAGCAGGAGCACTCGAGCAGGTATGACAACAGTATTCAATGCACGGACGAATGGTAGATTTATAAATGTGCAAGATCAGGATTGATTACATTACAGAAACTTCTTCCCATGTAAAGAATATCGAGATGAATAGCAGGAGCACTCGAGCAGGTATGGCAACAGTATGCAATGCACGGACGAGTGGTAGATTTATAAATGTGCAAGATCAGGATTGATTACATTACAGAAACTTCTTCCCATGTCAAGAATATCGAGATGAATAGCAGGAGCACTCGAGCAGGTATGGCAACAGTATTCAATGCACGGACGAATGGTAGATTTATAAATGTGCAAGATCAGGATTGATTACATTACAGAAACTTCTTCCCATGTCAAGAATATCGAGATGAATAGCAGGAGCACCTGACCAGATATGGCAACAGTATTCAATGCACGGACGAATGGTAGATTTATAAATGTGCAAGATCAGGATTGATTACATTACAGAAACCTCTTCCCATGTCAAGAACCTCGAGATGAATAGCAGAAGCACTCTAGCAGGTATGGCAACAGTATTCAATGCACGGACGAATGGTAGATTTATAAATGTGCAAGATCAGGATTGATTACATTACAGAAACCTCTTCCCATGTCAAGAATCTCGAGATGAATAGCAGAAGCACTCGAGCAGGTATGGCAACAGTATTCAATGCACGGACGAATGGTAGATTTATAAATGTGCAAGATCAGGATTGATTACATTACAGAAACTTCTTCCCATGTCAAGAATATCGAGATGAATAGCAGGAGCACTCGAGCAGGTATGGCAACAGTATTCAATGCACGGACGAATGGTAGATTTATAAATGTGCAAGATCAGGATTGATTACATTAAAGAAACCTCTTCCCATGTCAAGAACCTCGAGATGAATAGCAGGAGCACTCGAGCAGGTATGGCAACAGTATTCAATGCACGGACGAATGGTAGATTTATAAATGTGCACGATCAGGATTGATTACATTAAAGAGACCTCTTCCCATGTCAAGAACCTCGAGATGAATAGCAGGAGCACTCGAGCAGGTATGGCAACAGTATTCAATGCACGGACGAATGGTAGATTTATAAATGTGCAAGATCAGGATTGATTACATTACAGAAACCTCTTCCCATGTCAAGAACCTCGAGATGAATAGCAGAAGCACTCTAGCAGGTATGGCAACAGTATTCAATGCACGGACGAATGGTAGATTTATAAATGTGCAAGATCAGGATTGATTACATTACAGAAACCTCTTCCCATGTCAAGAATCTCGAGATGAATAGCAGAAGCACTCGAGCAGGTATGGCAACAGTATTCAATGCACGGACGAATGGTAGATTTATAAATGTGCAAGATCAGGATTGATTACATTACAGAAACCTCTTCCCATGTCAAGAATATCGAGATGAATAGCAGGAGCACTCGAGCAGGTATGGCAACAGTATTCAATGCACGGACGAATGGTAGATTTATAAATGTGCAAGATCAGGATTGATTACATTAAAGAAACCTCTTCCCATGTCAAGAACCTCGAGATGAATAGCAGGAGCACTCGAGCAGGTATGGCAACAGTATTCAATGCACGGACGAATGGTAGATTTATAAATGTGCACGATCAGGATTGATTACATTAAAGAGACCTCTTCCCATGTCAAGAACCTCGAGATGAATAGCAGGAGCACTCGAGCAGGTATGGCAACAGTATTCAATGCACGGACGAATGGTAGATTTATAAATGTGCAAGATCAGGATTGATTACATTACAGAAACCTCTTCCCATGTCAATAATTTCGAGATGAATAACAGGAGCACTCGAGCAGGTATGGCAACAGTATTCAATGCACGGACGAATGGTAGATTTATAAATGTGCAAGATCAGGATTGATTACATTACAGAATCCTCTTCCCATGTCAATAATTTCGAGATGAATAACAGGAGCACTCGAGCAGGTATGGCAACAGTATTCAATGCACGGACGAGTGGTAGATTTATAAATGTGCAAGATCAGGATTGATTACATTACAGAAACTTCTTCCCATGTCAATAATTTCGAGATGAATAACAGGAGCACTCGAGCAGGTATGGCAACAGTATTCAATGCACGGACGAATGGTAGATTTATAAATGTGCAAGATCAGGATTGATTACATTACAGAAACCTCTTCCCATGTCAATAATTTCGTGATGAATAACAGGAGCACTCGAGCAGGTATGGCAACAGTATTCAATACACGGACGAATGGTAGATTTATAAATGTGCAAGATCAGGATTGATTACATTACAGAAACTTCTTCCCATGTCAAGAATATCGAGATGAATAGCAGGAGCACTCGAGCAGGTATGGCAACAGTATTCAATGCACGGACGAATGGTAGATTTATAAATGTGCAAGATCAGGATTGATTACATTAAAGAAACCTCTTCCCATGTCAAGAACCTCGAGATGAATAGCAGGAGCACTCGAGCAGGTATGGCAACAGTATTCAATGCACGGACGAATGGTAGATTTATAAATGTGCAAGATCAGGATTGATTACATTAAAGAAACCTCTTCCCATGTCAAGAACCTCGAGATGAATAGCAGGAGCACTCGAGCAGGTATGGCAACAGTATTCAATGCACGGACGAATGGTAGATTTATAAATGTGCAAGATCAGGATTGATTACATTAAAGAAACCTCTTCCCATGTCAAGAACCTCGAGATGAATAGCAGGAGCACTCGAGCAGGTATGGCAACAGTATTCAATGCACGGACGAATGGTAGATTTATAAATGTGCAAGATCAGGATTGATTACATTACAGAAACCTCTTCCCATGTCAATAATTTCGAGATGAATAACAGGAGCACTCGAGCATGTATGGCAACAGTATTCAATGCACGGAGGAATGGTAGATTTATAAATGTGCAAGATCAGGATTGATTACATTAAAGAAACCTCTTCCCATGTCAAGAACCTCGAGATGAATAGCAGGAGCACTCGAGCAGGTATGGCAACAGTATTCAATGCACGGACGAATGGTAGATTTGTAAATGTGCAAAATTAGGATTGATTACATGCCAGACCATTTTCCATATGTTGTCAAGAACTTCGAGATGAATAGCAGGAGCACCTGACTAGATATGGCAACAATATTCAATGCATGGACGAATGGTAGATTTACAGAGATGCATTGAAGATGAGGAAAAATAGGGTCGGAAATTAATGCAAGGAGTAAAGTAAAATAGGATATGGTGATTTATATTAATTATGTAATGTCGTTGTTAACATTTTTTATGCATAGAAAAGTATATATAAACGGGAAGAAAAGTATTGACAATGGTCAGTAATTAAGGCAAGAGTTGCTGAGGGAATACGTTTATATATATCTATTATATTAGACATCCAGTTGTCTATACAGACAATTAAAAAATTGTTTGAAAGAAATTGAAATTGACAGCAATATTATTGATGGCGCTAGGAAAAGTTGTCACGAAATGTGCAAAAATGAATTAAAATAGAACACTGTAGATTTGACGTCAATAAGACTTCGTCCCAAATGATGCGATTGATAAAAATAATCACTTTTGAATCCGAAATAAGATGGATCTACTAAATTAAGCAGATATAATTAAAGTTGTCGAGAAATAACAGAATTTGGCAATAAGCATTAAACAAACATGAAGATGTGAAGTAGAAGAAGATGGAAAAGAAGAAGAAATGAGTAAAATAGGAAGGAGAAAATTATGAAGTGGGTTTAGAAGAAGAAGAAGATGATAAAGGAAGAAGAAGGAAAAGAAGAAGATGAATAAATGAGTAAGATAGGAAGGAGAAAATTATGAAGTGGGTTTAGAAGAAGAAGAAGATGATAAAGGAAGAAGAAGGAAAAGAAGAAGATGAATAAATGAGTAAGATAGGAAGGAGAAAATTATGAAGTGGGTTTAGAAGAAGAAGAAGATGATAAAGGAAGAAGAAGGAAAAGAAGAAGATGAATAAATGAGTAAGATAGGAAGGAGAAAATTCAGACGAAGAATAACATTGATCGATTTTTATTTTTGACCCAAATGGGCACATGGTTCTGGGCTATTTTTTCACGCTGATTCTGAAAATCAAGTTCATTTTGTCCCATCACATCAGTTTTATTTTTGTACAGTTTATATTTTTTGGCTCAAAATGTTTAATTTCACTGTGAAATACCAGGATATCTAAATCTAAACTTCTTTATAAATGGAACTGTGTGTGTGTGTGTGTGTGTGTGTGTGTGTCCGTTACCTATAGACTCCGAAACGGCTGAACCGATTTTCTTGAAAATTTACACAGTTGTACTATAAGGGTCTGCAAGTGTTCTTAGCTAGGTTTTGTGTCGATGTACCCCCGATAAGTATCGAAAATCGATAATCGAAAAAATCGGGTTATAGAAGGAGTGGTCCGATTTTAATCAAATTTGATACACTCATAGACAAAGACATAAGAAACGATATTCAGAAGTTTCAAGGTTGCAGTTCTTACAATAGTTCAGAAAATCTATAATATATATATATATATATATATATATATATATATATATATATATATATATAAGGCAAGATGTTTGTGTATGTGTCTGTTTATCTGCCTGTATGTTTATATTTTTTTCAGCCCTTTTATTGCTTCGGGTTTGGCTCTAAATAGGCTCTAAATAGGTACAATTGTAGTTCTTAGTCTCAGCCATGATACCATTTACTCAAAGGACTTATTTAGCTTTCAAAATTCAGTTTACGACGAAAAATACCTATTTGATATCGATAGCAGGAAATCAAAATTTGACTTACATCCATTCATTTTTCTTTCAGTCTACGGCTTCGCTTTAACTGGAAACAACTATTGCTTTTTAGTCTTTCGTTCCAACGTCCAAAGAGTCTGAGCTCCAGGAATTAGTTTTAAAGCTTTCATTACACCCGAGCAACGCCGGGCTATACTGCTAGTAATAATATAAGTAAAACACTTGAAGAGTTTTATTTAAATCAAAATAACATACAACAAAAAATCATCCTAATAACCTGTATTTGTTTGAGTCTTTATTTTTTAATTTAGAAATAATTCATTTTCTGTGAATTTATTACCTGACACCAAGAATTCCTTTAGATGAACAAAAAGGGAAAACTTTGCATGTCATAGGTTTTTATTTGCTCAAACTTTGTATCTTTGTTTCGTTTACATTTCTTTCATAAATTGCTGAGGTATATGTTTGATTAAATTTTATTTTGTTTTAGGTTTTTAATAAGGATTAATATATTACTTATTATTATGAAACACTTTGATCTGTATTATCTACCCCGGAATGTCCAATGAAATTGTCAGAAAATTAGAATTTTATAAATTCTATACCAAAATCAGGAAGAAGCAAGTATTTTAGATCAGAAATTTGTACATCTGTCCAGAGAAAACCTGATGTGATGGGGTAAAACGGATGTGATTTTCAGAATCAGCGTGAAAAAATAGAAACAATGTGCACATTAACCAACAACATGTAAGTAAAAAAATGTCAACAGGAGTAATAAGAAGAAATGAGTAAATTAGAAAAGAGAAAAAAGAAGAGGAAAATTAAGAAGTGGATTTAGAAGAAGAAGAAGAAAAAGATAAAGGAAGAAGAAGAAGAAAAGAAGAAAAATGAGTAAGATCGAAAGTAGAAAAAAAGGAAGAAAATTAAGAAGTGTGTTTAGAAGAAGAAGATAAAGGAAGAAAAAGAAGAAGAAGAAGAAAAGACTAAGATATGAAAGTGAAAAAGGAGGAGGAAAAATAGGAAGTGGGTTTAAAAGAAGAAGAAGAAGATGATAAAGGAAGAAGAAGGAAAAGAAGAAGAGGAAGAAATGAGTAAGATAGGAAGTAGAAAAAAGAGGAGGAAAATTAAGAAGTAGGTTTAGAAGAAGAAAATAAAGGAAGAAAAAGAATAAGAAGAAAAGAGTAAGATAGGTACGAGAAAAAGGAGGAGGAAAATTAAAAAGTGGATTTAAAAGAAGAAGAAGAAAAAGAAGAAAAAGAGTAAGATAGGAAGAAGAAAAAGGAGAAGGAAAATTATGAAGTGGGTTTAGAAGAAGAAGAAGATGATAAAGGAAGAAGAAGGAAAAGAAGAAGATGAATAAATGAGTAAGATAGGAAGTAGAAAAAAGAGGAAAAAAGACGTGGGTTTAGAAGAAGAAGAAGAAGAAGAAGAAGAAGAAGAAGAAGAAGAAAAGAGTAAGATAGGAAGGAGAAAAAGGAGGAAAATTAAGAAGTGAGTTTAGAAGAAGAACTTAAAGGAGAAGAAGAAGAGAAAGATAAAGGAAGAAGAAGAAGAAGAAGAAGAAGAAAGGAGAAAAAAAGGAAAATAATTTATAAGTAGGTTAAGAAAAAGGGGTAAAAGCGAAAGATAGAAAAGAGAAAAAGCTGGAAGGAAGTTAATAAGTGGGTTAATAAGAAGGGGTAGAAGAAAAAGAAGAAAAAGAAGAAGACATGAATAAGGTAGGAATGAAAAAAAGGAAAATTAAGAAACCTATTAAAAACAAGGAGGCGAATTAGAAGAAAAAAAGAAAAGGGTAAGAAGGAGAAAAAAGAAGGAAGAAAATTAAGAAGTGGGTCTAGAAGAAGAAGATAAAGGAAGAAAGAAGAAGAAAAGAGTAAGCTAGGAAGGAGAAAAAGAAGAAGAAGAAATGTTGAAGGTAGGAATGAGAAAAGAAAGAGGAAAGTTATGAATCTGTTTAAGAAGAAGGAGAAGAAAAAGAAATGAATAAGTTTGGAAGGAGAAAAAGGTAAAGGAAAATGAAGAAGCGTGGTAAGAAGTAGGTAAAAAAATGTTAAGAAAAAATAAGAAAGGTAGGAAGTAGAAAAATGTCTAGAAAAATTAAGAAGCGAGTTAAGAAGAAGTTGAAGAAGAAAAGAAGAAAAGAGTAAGGGAGGAAGAAGAAAAGTTTGGGGGAAAGTTAAGAAGAAGATGAAGAAGAATGAGTAAAATAGGAAGGAGAAAGAGGTGGATGAAAATTAGGATGCGTGCTAAGAAGTAGATGAATGAAAAGAGGAAGAAAATTGTAAAAGGAAGAAGAAAAAGAAGACAGAAAATTAAGAAGAAGAAGAAGAAGAAGAAGAAGAAGAAGAAGAAGAAGAAGAAGAAGAAGAAATGTTTAAGGTAGGAAGGAGGAAAATGCTAATGAAAATTAAGAAGCTGGTTAAGAAAAAGAGGAGGAAAAAGAAATATTTAAGGTATAAAGGAGAAAATGGACGATGAAAATTAAGAAACTGCTCAAGAAGAAGAAATGAGTAAGATAGAAAGAAGAAAATGAAACGTATTAAAAAGAAGGGGAAGAAATAAGTAAAATAGGAAGGAGAAAGAAAAAGAGGAAAATTAAGAAGTGGTTTAAAAAGAAGGGGAAAACAACGATGAAGAAATGAGTAAGGTAGGAAGAAGTAAAAGGAAAAAGAAAATTAAGAAGTTGCTCAATAACAATAACAATAATAATAATGATAATAATAATAATAATAATAATAATAATAATAATAATAATAATAATAATAATAAGAAGAAGAAGAAGAAGAAGAAGAAGAAGAAAACGAAATGAGTAAGGTAGGAAGGAGAAAAAAGAAGAAGAATATTAAGAAGCGACTTAAGAAGAAGGTGTAGAAGAGGAAGAAGAAATACTTAAGGTAGGAAGGAGAAAAATGATGATGAAAATTAAGAAGCTGGTTAAGAAGAAGACGAAATGAATAAGACAGGAAGGAAAAGAGTGGAGGAAAATTATGAAGAAGAAGAAAAAGAAGAAGAAGAAGATAGGAAGGAGGAAAAGGTTGAGGAAATTTAAGAAGCGTGTTAAGAAGAAGGGGAAGAAGAGAATAAAGATACAAGGTCGGAAGGAGAAGAAGATGAAGAAGCGTGTTAAGAAGAAAAAAAAGAAGAAGATGAGGAAGAAATGAGTAAGATAGCAAGGATAAAGGAATGAGAAAATTAAAAAGCGTGTGAAGAAGAAGAAGAAGAAGAAGAAGAAGAAGAAGAAGAAGAAGAAGAAGAAGAAGAAATGAGTTTGGATTGAAAAAAGGAAGAAGAAAATTAAGAAGCATATTAAAAATAAGGCGAAAAAGAAAAATATCAAAAAATGATGATGATGATGATGATGATGATGAAAATAAGAAAAAGACAAAGAAAAATATGTGAGGCGGAGGATGATTAAGATTTAAGAAGTATAAGAGAGAAGGAAAAATATCATTGAAAAAAAATGATAAAAATAATGAAGAAATAAAAATAATGACAGAAGAAGAAGAAGAAGAAGAAGAAGAAGAAGAAGAAGAAGAAGAAGAAGAAGAAGAAGAAGAAGAAATGTCTGTGGGAGAAAAGGTAACAATTAATCGAGCAGAAAAAGAAGAGAAAAAAAAAAGCAGAAACGAAAGAGAAGGATGGATGAGAAATAATTTGTGACGAAAGAAAAGTTATCCGACTAATTCGATCAGTTACGGTGGACGAGCCATTTCCAGAAAAAGGCATTTGTCCGAAATAAGATTGTGTTACTGTGTCTGTAATTGTTCATGGTTCATTGTTAAGAAAAATGTATTTTTACGACTCCAGTTAATTTATTTCACCACTGTGTACAATATTGATTTATTAGCAGTTTTTTTTTTTTTTTAATATTATTCATGAATATTCATAGAGCGGAAACAGGGCAGTAACCGGAGAAAATTACTATTGAACAACAACAACAACAACAACAATAATTATAAGAATAAAAATATATTAATAATAATAATAATAATAATAATAATAATAATAATAATAATAATAAAGATAATATGACTATTTTTGTTTTTTTTTATATATTTGAAAAAGGAGTTACTATTATTATTATTATTATTATTATTATTATTATTATTATTATTTCTTTCTCCACCTGCTTTTTTCAAATCTAAATAAAACTGTTTGAGCGTCTTATAGTTTATAAACAAAGAGCGTTCAAAAATCCTTTTTCACTTTGCTTCCATATTTGAAATTGGGTGATACGATAAGGAAGCCCCGGTTAACTCCCTTGAAAACACTTGTTTTTGAAACTGTTCCAGCTGCCGAGATCAGACATAGTGATTAAAAAAAGTGTCAATCAAAGATTGTAGAGTTTTGTCCACATCGGACAGATGGAAGCGACCGGGCTTACCCAACAGACTTCTAAAGAGAGGTGTTACCTTAAAAGTGCCATTACTAAATAAATATGGGATGGAGGGGCTCTTTTTGGTGAAAGAACGGCTTCTTACCCTGCCACTAGCGTCACTTGACTGGCTGGCTTCAAACAGTGAGGGGCAGATTCGGAGACGAGGTAGTGGGTGGTTTAAAAAAAAAAAGAGTTGTTCCCAATGGGAGTTATTACATAACAGCATAGCAGAGGTGTGAAAAGAGGTGAGGAGGATAATAAAAATAAAGAGGAGGAGGTGACACGATAGAAGGCAATGAAAGAAAGACAACGTTGCGTAGGAGGAGAAGGATATTGAAAGGAGGTGTAGGCGTTACAAAGAGCGGTTAAAAAATGAATGATTTGGGAAAAAGAAGAAAAGATGCAATAATGAAAAAATGGAATAAGTGAAAAAGAAGACTAAAGATGAAAAGAAGAGAAAAAAAGAATAGTGTGCAATAGGAAAAAAAAAAAAAAAAGAGAAAAGAGAGAAAAATAAAAAAGAGAAATTAACATGGCGATTATAGGGGAAAAGAAATATCTTTTTTGGTTCACTTAAAAAAGGAAGAAAAATGAAAGGGAAAGATGCGGAGGGGAGTGAAAGAGAAAATGAATAAAAAATTAAATGAAATGGTCGAATGACTAAGCCGATGAAGAAGGAATGAATCGTATAATGAAATGAATAAGAAAAACGAGTGAAGAAAATAAAGAAAGACTAAAAGAACAGAAGGACGAAGGTAAGAAAAATAAATAAATGACTAATAAAAAAATGAAAAAGTTGAATAATTAAAAGTAAGAAAAAGAAATGAATAAAATAAAAACGAAGAGTGAAAAGAAAAAAGTTAAGAAAGATGAAGAAAAAATAAAGAAAAGCGAATGAAGAAAACAGAAACGAAAAATGAAAGATAGAAAAGAGGAAAGGAATGAAAAGAAAAAGAAACGACTAAAGAAAAAGAAAGAAAGCGCACAATGAGAAGAATAAGAAGAAGAATAAAAAGAAAGAAAGAAATATGACTAATGAAAAGAAAGTAAGAAAGAAAGATAACTAATGAAAAGAAAGAGAAAAGATGAATAATGAAAAGAAAGAAAGATGATTAATAGAAAAAAAAGAAAGAAAGAAAAATGAATAATGGAAAGAAAAAAGAAAGAAAGAAAGAAAGATGAATAATGAAAGGAAAGGAATATGTAAGAAAATTGCAAGAAAAAGAAAGAAAAGTGAATAAACAAAACAGATCCGAAAAAGAAAGATAAAAAAAGAAATGAATAATGAAAAGAAAGAAAAAACGACTCAAAGAAAAAAGGAGAAAACGCACAATGAAAAAAATAAAAAATAAAAAAGAAGACAAGAATTAGAAAGAAAGAAATAAGAGGAGATGGTTATTGAAAAAAAAAAGATGAAAAATGAAAAAGAAGGAAAAATGGAAATGAAAACAAGGATGAAAAGAAAAAATATAAATAACACAAAGAAAGATAAATGAATGAAGAGAAAGAAGAAAAAGTTGAATAATATAAAGAAAAATAAGAACGATGACTAACGGAACGAAAGAAAAATGAATGAACGATGAATAATGAAAAAAAAGGAAGAATGAAAAAATGAAAAAATGAAAAAAAGACAAATATTTAAAAGAAAAAAGAAAATAAAAAGAAAGTGAAATATCAAGAAATGTAAGCTATGAAAAAAAAAATAATGACTAATGGAAAGAAAGAGAACGTAAAAAAGAAAACACAGAAAGAAATATGAAGAATGAAAAAAAAAGAATGATCAGTAAAAAGAAGAAATAAGTAAAAATGAATAAAGCAAAGGAAGAATGTCAAAAAATTAAAGGCAGAATAAAGATATGTAACAGGACGAAAGAAAGAATGGATGAAGAACGTAGTGTTCAAAGAATGAAAGAAAAAGATGAGGAAGAGAAAGGAGAGTAGATAACTTATATAAAAGAAAGAAGGAAAAAGTGAGAGATCTAATGAAAATCAAGATATGCCTATTGAAAAGAAAGAAAGATGAATAATGAAAAGGAAAAATAATAATCAAAAGGAAGGAAGGAAGGAAGGAAGGAAATTAAAGAAAGAAAGATGAATAATGAAAAGAAAAAATAATATTCAAAAGGAAGGAAGGAAAGAAGGAAGGAAGATGTCTAATGAAACTAAAAAGTAAGAAAGAAAGAAGAATAATGAGAATAAGAAATAAAGATGCCTAATGGAAAGAAAATAACAAAGAATAATAAAAAAAAAGAATGATGCCTCATCAAGAAAGAATAAAAGATGAATAATGACAGAAATAAAGAAAATTAAATGAATAATGAAAAAGAAAAAATGGATAATGGAAAGAAAGATGCTAAACGAAAAGAAAGCAAAATAAAAGATGTATACTGAAAAGAAACATGAAGAACTAGAAGAAAATAAGCAAGAAAGAAGTCCAATGAAAAGAACATAAGCAAGAAAGAAGTCCAATGAAAAGAACATAAGCAAGAAAGAAGTCCAATGAAAAGAAAATAAGCAAGAAAGATGAATAATGAAAAGTAAGAAACGTAATGAAAAGAAATAAAAATGCCTAATGAAAAAATACGAAAGAAAGATGAATAATGAAAAAAAGGAAAGAAAGATGAAGAATGAAAAGAAAGCAAAAAGGGAAAATGAAAAATGAAAAGAAAGAAAAAAACGAACAATAAATAAAAGATTGAAAGATGAATAAAGAAATGAAAGATGAAAAATAAAAAGAAAGTAAGATCAGTACAACCTTGTAGCACTTTTAATTTTATAAAAAATACTAGCAGGTTATATTTTTTACGATCTCTAGCTTCACTTTAAGATCTTGTTTTTCTTTTCGCTTAAAGCAAGTGTCGAAAATTCAAATCAAACTATCTTCTTATTAGATTTCTTCGGTTTAATTTTTATTTGTCACAAAATAATAAAAAAATAATTTTGAAAGATTGAAAATATTGTTAAAATGTGTTAAAATTACAATTCAATGTCAAAGACACAAAGCCCTGTCAAACGAATTGAGAGATCCGATCGCTTTTAAACGGTCTGTGAGATCGGATTTCAGGCTCTTTGAGATTTCGTCAGTTAGCATTAAAAGCGTTTAATTTTAACTTCATTACAAAAATGATCATTTTTTTTATTGTACCGTGACAGCTGTAATTGTGATTTTCATTAAAAAAAATTATCAAAATTGGCGTTTCTGATTTTAACATTAAAAATCGAAGAAAATAAATATTTTCAGCATGTTTTTTTTTTATCTTACTTTATTATAAGAAAGGTAAAAATAGTACTCAAATACAAAAAAATATTTATGCAGTTTATGAATAATCTAATATGTTAAAATTGGTTCGCGAAGTTTTGTGCTGTCATCCGCCAAGGGCAATCCAGCGTATTCTCAATCTTAACTGCGATCGTTAATATAGATCTACAATTGGAAATCTTCAACGTCCGGTATGTTGTCACTTGACCACAAAGGTTTTCATTTATTTATTTATTACTCTTTTGGTTAAGTATTCGTTTTGAAAACCCCATTTCACGGACCTTTTCACTGATCTTAAAACACGAAACACTTCAGACTGAGATAAAGTACACAATTCCCTTTTATGTGGAGGATGACTCAATTATAGTGCAACAGCGGTTCCGAGTTAAATTCGATTAATTCTTTGAGTAATTCTTCGATTTCTTGAATTCAGTAAAGCTCGCCAAAGTATGAGTGAATTAAATTATTGTCTGATATATCTGGTGAATTGCTTTGTTATTATTGTTCACTAAATCAGTCAGTTAAGTGCCATACGTGATACACGCTTGGGCGATCATGTCTCGAAAGACTGGGCAGAAGATTATCCCGCAGTAGGTTGCCATTGCTTTCTGCGGTAGACTGGTTGCCGACCAAGGCTATAGAACCCAATCTGTTCTATTATTTGACCCATAACTAGGGGGAAGAGAAGGATTAATACCTTTCCCAAGGGTATTTGCGCGTAAGTGAATGCAAGGAATTCAACTGGAATTTGAACTCGGCTCTCCGATTTCTCGTTCCGAGCCAATATCCACTGCGCCACAACGCACATCCCACTAAATACGAAGTCAAAAAGCCACTCAAAGTAGAGCGTTACTGAATATGATTGTTGTAAGATCTTAAAGGAAGGAAGAAGGAAGAGGTGCATATTATGAGGATATGTAGATCTGCCGAGGCTGACAAGTGAACCTCGCCGCCGAGCTTGAAAAGAGCTTCCAATCCGTGGTGGACTTAGGTAAGAAATTGCTCGTGAATTTTAATGCTTCTAAAACGAAGCTTCTATCTATTAACCATCACAGACTTTCGCTCCTGTCCCCCATTAGCTTGGATCAAGCTAGTCTCCCTGATAATAAAACACTGCATCTCCTCTGGTTAACTCTCACAACAGACCTCAAGTGGAACGTCTACATAGAATCCATAGCTAAATCTGCTGCTAAGAAGGTCGGTTCTCTGTGCAGGGCCAGGAAATTTTTCCCGGCTGAAACAATCCTGCACATATACAAATCTACTGTCCGCCCGTGCATTGAATACTGCTGCCATATCTGGTCTGATGCTCCTGCTATCCACCTAGTGGTCCTTGACAAAATTCAACGGGGAATCTGCAATGTGATCGATCCCGACTGCCGCCGTCGTCGTCTTGCGGTCATTGGCCAAGATAGAACTCACTACACCCCTCCAGTATTCCCTGTGCATTTGGAGCCCTGGCGCAGTATTGCAGCGAAATTCATAATCTTGTCAAATAGCTGAATACTTGATGTTTAGCCAGGGCTACCAAGGGTGTTTTTATTGTGACACCAACACTAGATGGGTTGCCTGCAGGCCCCATCCTGTTATTTAACCCATAACTGGAGGGAAGTGACGGATTAATACCTTTCCCAAGGGTACCAGTGCTGAAGTGAATGCAGGGTACTCAACTGGAATTCGAACTCGGCTCACCGATTTCTCTTTCCAAGCCGATATCCACTGCACCACAACGCACATCCATCACTGTATGCGACTGTATTCGACCTGGCAGCTCGGATACAATCACTTTCTCACCAGCGCAATGTAGCTTTCCAGTGTCTCTTCTACAAATACTTTCACGGCTTCTGCTCTGATGAACTTAGCTCACTGGTGCCCCCTATATACGAATTTACTAGAGCCACAAGATTAACAACTAGGTACCCCTTTTTACTGTGAAACCAATAAGACGTAAACGCAAATTCTACTCCATCAGCTTCTTTTCTCACACTTCCCTCATGTGGAATTCCCTTCCATTTACTTGCTTCCCCGACAGCTACAATCTCCAAGAATTTAAATGTAAAGTCAATAGTCATCTCCTATCTCACTAACTTGCATCCTCTCTCTCATGCTCTCATCTCATTTATGCAGTTTTCTCATCCTTCTCCTACCCGCTTCCTGACACTCCCTGTATTCTGTCACTCTTTCTCATAAGTTTCCTCCTATGTAACCCCCAGCACAACAGTGGCAGCATAATACCTTGCATGGGGCGACACGATTATAAAACAAAAATTGAAGTTATAGTTACTAGCAATTTCAACAGTGAACTTAGGAGACCTAACTGTCAAAAATGTAAAGGAAGAATAAAGATATGTAAAAGGACGAAAGAAAGAATGGACGAAGAACGTAGTGATCAAAGAATGAAAGAAAAAGATCAGGAAGGGAAAGGAGAGTAGATGACTTATATAAAAGAAAGAAGGAAAAAGTGAGAGATCTAATGAAAATCAAGATATGTCTATTGAAAATAAAGAAAGGAAGATGAATAATGAAAAGGAAAAATAATAATCAAAAGGAAGGAAGGAAGGAAGGAAGGAAGGAAGGAAGGAAGGAAGAGAGGAAGGAAGATGACTAATGAAATTAAAGAAAGAAAGATGAATAATGAAAAGAAAAAATAATAATAAGGAAAAGGAAGGAAGGAAGGAAGGAAGGAAGGAAGGAAGGAAGGAAGATGACTAATGAAATTAAAGAAAGGAAGATGAATAATGAAAAGAAAAAATAATAATCAAAAGGTAGATTCCTTCGAGAAAAATTGTATAGCATGACACAGGCTTAGTAACAGGCTTATCAAAAGATTCAATATAATAATTAAATTCCATGTCAATGGAAAGAATCAAACCAAGAAGGCGCAGAGAGTTGCTCTTCTGGTGGTTCGCATCAGCCACACCGATGAAAGGCAGAAATGTTTTTTTACGATGATTAACAGAGAGCAGTTATATTTTAGAGGCATTAAAATTAACAAGTCATTCATTGCTCCATTTAACAACAGTCTAAGTGTAATTTTTTATATTAGCTGTCAATTTGATCTTTTCAGATTTTACTTATCAGATTATTCATTAAACCGGAAAAAATAAATATGTCATCAGAGTCAGAAAAGGTCGATAAGAAAAATCAGGAACAGAATGGTTCAAGAATAGAGCCATAGACGACACCTATATTAACGGGAAAAGATCTACAAGAGTGGCTATTCAAGACGATTTTAATTACACAGTTTCAAAAGAAAGATTAAAACCGACCAATAATATAAAGTGAAGAACACTAGCATGCCAAACCCTGTCAATTGCGTTCGAAAGTCAAAGCCCGAGCCCGAGCCCTAGCCCGAGCTTCGCCATTCTTATCTAAAACCTGAATTACTCTTTCAACAGTAACCTTCAACACATTGGCAGTTGATCTAGAGAAGCGAAAGCCATAATGTTGTCTAAAAGAAGACACTGCATGCTTAACCAATCAGCGTTTCTAATTCATGTTTAACCTTGAAATGTCATACTGTGTAACAACCCTTTATGGCATTTCTTTAGGCAATAGGAATTACTTGGCGCTGACTATCTTCGCTTCAAATAATGTGATAGGCTACATGCTGTACCCGGTTACAAGATACCAGCAGGAAGGATTAAATAATGACCTGAACTATTCTTGGCTAAATTACCAAATTTTCATACCTGTGACTACTAATGTTTTCATACCTGTGACTACTAATGTTTTCATACCTGTGACTACTAATGTTTTCGAGACCTAACTTTTTAGGATGCGATGAATAAATTGTCGTCTAAATTACGCAAAAATGAAAACAAAACTGACATCTCATTTTAACATATATTTACCAAAATTACACAAAAAAAATATCTTGAAATACTAAAGACTAAATTCAATTAATAAAATTGCCATTGGATTCAAACACGGTTCCCAAACGACTTTGGTATCTCTTGCAACTCTTCTGGACGGCTTCCTTCTTTAATTTGGTGAATGCTGCCATAATTCATGCCTTCAATTTATCTTTGGTATTACAAGAAGTTTTGTTGGTCTCTCACTCAACTACGCCTCACACATAAAAATCAAAGCGGTTGCAGTCTGGAGATGTAAGGGGTGATGCGGTCGCAGAAATTGTCTGACAGCCATGATTGTGTTCTCCTGTTTGTGTGACATGGTGCAGAGATCTGTCAATAGGCATATAGTCTTTCAGCAGCCACCCTCTTAACACAGAGAAGCACTCCCTTCTCAAAGCACTTGATGTAGGCTTGCGTGCTGAGTCTAAGGCATTGTGGGAAGATGAATAATAACACCATCACTAGTAATCACTCCAAAAACCTTCATAATCACCATTAGACTCATCCAACTCTTTCCGAATATTTTGCATGATCTTCTAAAGGATAAAGAAGAGGCTCGAGACAGCAGAAATGTGGTTCTACAGAAGGATGTTGAGGATACCATGGGTCGAGAACGTGAGCAACAAGGAGGTGTTGGAGAGGTTGCAAAAGAGAAGAAAACTTATACTTAACATCAGGAAGAGACAGCTAAGGTTCCTGGGAGACGTCATGAGGAAAGAAGGCCTAGAGAATACTAATACTTACAGGACGGATAGAGGGAGGGAGAGATGGGAAAACAGTGCGAGACATATTTCATAGCAAATAGATGGTGGAGAGGCGTTTGTGAGACATACCAAGAGGAAAAAATATTGAGAGCGACAAGAGACAGGGCCAAGTGGAATTGCATGTTCGCCTACGTCCTGAAGGAACACGGTACATGAAGAAGAAGTCTATCCCTGATGTGAGACCGCTTGCAAAGTAAAAATGTAGACGAAAAATGGATGTTGACTATCTTCAGGCGAATAAACTTGTGACTTCCGCCTGAAGATAGTCAACTTTAAACTCGGAACACGTGTAGCGACACAAATACCATTATGAACACTTAATATATCATACAAAAAAGCAAGTAATATTAATACCAATAACAGCAATAAATCTACAGTTTAAACAAAATGTTCACGGCTTTTTGCACTTTTTTCTTCTATCTATCTATCTATCTATCTATCTATCTATCTAGAGAGAGAGAGAGAGAGAGAGAGAGAGAAGGAGGGAGAGAGAGATAGATAGGCAAGTATGAACATGCAGATCAGCACGCATGGTATGTGGCACTTTTGCACCTTATGCAATCATCAGATCGTAGTGCATGCGCGTGTATGTGTGTGTGTGTGTGTCTGCGCACGCTTTCAATAATAAGTGTTTGCATTGAAGTCAGACTAATTGAAAAATCGTATTTGACACTCAACGCATCCATCTTCACATCCCGTATCTAGTTCAAGTTATCTTTTGAGTTTTTAAATGGAAAGCAAAAAAAAAACCCTCCCATATTTAAAATTCTTCCTCTATAAATGTCAAAAAATTAAACAATGTACATGTGTGTGTGTGTGTGTGTGTGTGTGTGTGTGTGTGTGTGTGTGTGAAAATTCAGCATACTAGTACGTGGGTTCATGTGGGAAGATCAAATACACCGGTATATATACACACACACACACACACACACACACACACACACACACACACACACACACATATATATATAAGGTTATATATTTTTATATATCAAGATAATATTTTGAAAAATGTATTACAATGTGGAAAGTTTTCTTGTAATGCGTATCGTTTGTTAAAGTTTTAAATGAGGAAAAGAAAATATTTCCACATGGTCATATATATATATATATATATATATATATATATATATTAGCAGCATAGCCCGGTGTGGCTCGGGTGTAATGAAAGCTTTTATATATATATATATATATATTATCGATTTGCTGCACTATTGTAAGAACTGCAACCTTGAAACTTCTGAATATCGTTTCTTATGTCTTTGTCTATGAGTGTATCAAATTTGATTAAAATCGGACCACTCCTTCTATAACCCGATTTTTTCGCTTATTGATTTTCAATATTTATCGGGGGTACCTCGACACAAAACCTAGCTAAGACCACTTGCAGACGCTTATAGTACAACTGCGTAAATTTTCAAGAAAATCGGTTCAGCTGTTTCGGTGTCTATAGGTAACGGACACACACACACACACACACACACACACACACACACACACACACACACAGACAAAGTTCCATTTATAAATAAGTTTATATATATATATATATATATATATATATATATATATATATATATATATGTATATATATATATATATATATATCCGAGTGAGTACAGAACAAAGAAAGAATTTTTTTCACCGTTCAAAACATTAATTTAAAAACAGTGCTCGATATATAATTTATAGAGCTGTGAATATTTATTATAAATTATGTTTTAGAACATGTACATACTTTTTTCTATATATGTCCTCTACAATCATATGGTTGTTTCGACATTGGGTATCCAACGTCTCCTCAGGAGGAATGAGCAAGAACTGAAGTCATCGCCACCTATATTTGGTTCATTGTTATTGTGAGGTTGGTTGGGGTTATTAATAGTAAAGGGAACATGTCTTCCGTGTTGACCGTTAGACTTTTGAAGAACTTGGTGTGTGAAGTTAAATGGTTGATTAATGGCATTCGCTGTTAGAATGTACGTTTTTATAGGTCGGGTTTATCTTTTGATTAGAATTTCGAAGAACGTGATGTGTGAAGATTAATTACTTGGTCAGTTGTGCGTGTGTGTGCGGGTTTTTTTTTGTGATTAGGGAACCCATCTTGTTTGTTGACCTTAAGAATTTTTAGGACAGTGGCGTGATTGGCTAGTGTTTGATTAATGAGTGCCTGTTGTTACTAGATATATTTTATGTACTCTCTTTTATCTAGTGGCCAGGCTGTCTCCCTTGGGGTTCCTTAGATGGACGTGATAGGGGTGTGATGTTTATTCCGTATGGAGTATTTTTTGTGTATGATATACTTAATCTGAAATAGTATATTTAATCTTAATTTTGAATATAGGAAATTGATTCTTTTTCGAGTTTGGGAGCCATTTTTTTCATTTAATTTTGATTTTTCCAGTACGGAATATTTTTGTATTTAAGTAAGGTTTTTACGGGTAGATTTCTAATCTAATTCGGAATATTAAACTTTGCTTTAGAATTTAGTAATTTGATCTTTTCTATAAAATTTTTTATTTTTATTTTTATTCTTATTTTTATTTTAGCGGGATAGGGGTGTTTATTCAAGTGTGGATTATTTTTGTATTTAGGCGAAGTTATTTATAAAAAATCTAAAATTGTATTTTTTTAGAAGGTAAATGCAAATTTGTATCTTATCGGTTTTTTATAATTTATCTAAATTTGTATATTTAATCTTAATTTTGAATTTAGAGGATCGATTTTTTCTTTAATTCTTAATTTTGCATAGATTATAGTTTGGAAGCCTAATTATTTCATTTAATTTTTCACTTTATTTATTTGGATATTTTTGTGGGTATTAGACCTTACTTTAAGGATTTATTAGATCGATTTTTATATAGCATTTTTAATCTTTTATAATAAAAGTATCTAATCAAATTCCTAGTATTTCTTGGCATGATTGTAGGGTTAGATCATTAATGTGCTTACAGTTTACTGTGATTTCATGCCTCTGGTTTAAAAGCTTGTTACTATTTATATATTTAAGGATCTCTATTTTTTCTTGAAGGCAAAGAAAACATGGTTCCTTTATAGATTTTGCTGTTCTTGTTTGTTTGAGGATTTTCCATTTAACCTTAGGCGTTTTATTTTCATCTTTTAATTTCCAAAAGTATTTGGAGAGGGACGTCATGTTTTGTTTTTCTTTGTTATTGAAGGATGAGAGGTGATTGTATAAGCGCTTTTTAAATACGTTCATGGTATTCCCGATATATATTTTTTCATCTTTAGGATTTTCTATGGATGAAATCGAAAACATATATATCAGAGATTTCGTCAGACATTTATTGTTCATGGGGCATTGGTTGGGGTTTCTACAGTTACAGAGGTTGTTATCACGGGATGGACTTGTATTAGTGTTGGAGTTATTTTTGCTGTGTACTTTTAATATTTTGGTGTTATGCATTTTGATAATTTTTTCTAGATTATTGGAACAGCTATAACTTAATTTTATGGTATTTTTATTGAAGATTTTGCTCAGAGGGTTATTTTTGGGGAAGTGCTTTATATATATATACAGTTATAATCTACAGTTATAATCTACAGATATACACGTATTATATATACATTACAGTTATACTCTACAGATATACATGTATTGTATATACACTACAGTTATACTCTACAGATATACATGAATTGTGTATACTGTACAGTTATACACTACAGATATACAAGAATTGTACAGAACACAGTTATACTCTACAGATATACATGCATTGTATATACACTACAGTTATACTCTACAGATATACCGGCATTGTATATACTATACAGTTATACTCTACAGATAAACATGCATTGTACAAAACTCAGTTATACTCTACGGATATACATGCATTGTATATACACTACAGTTATACTCTACAGATATAGATGCATTATATATACTATACAGTTATACTCTACAGATATCCATGCATTGTATATACACTACGGTTATACTCTACAGATATACATACATTGTATATGCACTACAGTTATACTCTACAGATAAACACGCATTGTGCAAAACTCAGTTATACTCTACATATATACATGAATTGTGTATACTCTACAGTTATACTCTACAGATATACATGAATTGTACAAAACTCAGTTATACATGCATTGTATATACACTACAGTCATAATCTACAGATATACATGCATTTTATATACACTACAGTTATACTCTACAGATAAACATGCATTGTATACACACTACAGTTATACTCTACAGATATACATGCCGTCACTAGTTTAAAATAATAATAGCCCTCGGTAATGTACTTGGCGATGACTATATGACATCAATGTGAAACCATATTCTTGGATTCGTGTATAATTGAACGACTCACTCAATTACAGAACGAGTGTCCATATATTATGTTTACCACGTGAACTATGATGAAAATATAAGATAGATACATATTAATAATGGTATATAATAATTTTTAGGCAGGGTTTCTATGAGAAATGAAAATTATTCCAACGGTGGCACAAGCTTTAAAAAGGTTGAGAAACGCTGCACTAGAGTTTTATCATCAAAGTCAGATGAACGCCTTGATTTGGGTTCATAGTCCGACGACGTTTCTCCAGAATGAAACTTTGCCAACCAATTTCCCTTCTTGCCGGTCAGATATGACGATTTTCTAGACGTAGCTTAGATGTGGCAGGGAGCCCGAAAGTGTTGAGCATTCAGTAAGGATCGAATTCACTACTCAGTTATAACTGTTCTAACGAGACAAATTTGCTAACCATAATAATTGTCGAAGTGGAGTAGATAGAATAAACTATCGTCCGGTTCACACTCCACCCATGTCTATTGAACAGGTGAAGAGGCTCATCCCTTGTTCCCTGTTTAGGATGTGGTTTCCGGTTTTCTCTTTTCCTATCTTTTTACTCTTTTTTTTCTTTTCCAATTGGAGTAGATAGACTAAACTATCGCCCGGTTCACACTCCACCCACGTCTATTGAACAGGTGAAGAGGCTCATCCCTTGTTCCCTGTTTAGGATGCGGTTTCCGGTTTTCTCTTTTCCAATCTTTTTACTCTTTTTTTCTTTTCCAATTGGAGTAGATAGACTAAACTATCGCCCGGTTCACACTCCACCCACGTCTATTGAACAGGTGAAGAGGCTCATCCCTTGTTCCCTGTTTAGGATGTGGTTTCCGAGTTTCTCTTTTCCAATCTTTTTACTTTTTTTTTTCTTTTCCAATTGGAGTAGATAGACTAAACTATCGCCCAGTTCACACTCCACCCACGTTTATTGAGCAGGTGAAGAGGCTCATCTCTTGTTCCCTGTTTAGGATGTGGTTTCCGGATTTCTCTTTTCCAATCTTTTTACTCTTACGTAGCCCCCTGCGCATCAGTGGCATTACCGGCCTTGCTTGGGGTGATATGATTAAAAAAAAAAGTGCTCCTTGCCGGACTTTTATGACTGCTTGACTTTAAATCCTACATACTTTTCTAGATGTCCGTATAGTGTGATTCCCATAACCTTATGTGACGTAAATGCACTTTCGATCCCTCTATAACTGGGATTAAAAATGTATTTATTAATCCACTGTGTACGCTGCCATTGCTGTGCAAAACTAAGATATGTTAGTATTCTTAAAATTTATTCTAAACTACCACGTGTGATTAGTAGTTAGAATAATGAATTCATTGTTATAATTGTTTCCTTAAAACGGAAATTACTTATGACTCAACCTAATCTATCTATCTATCTATCTATCTATCTATCTATCTATCTATCTATCTATTAGAGTACTCCATTGAACTGCCACGTATGATTAGTAGTAAAGATGTTACATTCGTCATTACAATTGGTTCCCCAAAATGGAAATTACTCATGACTCAACCTAATAGTTACTTCTTTCTTCTTGTTTTTCTCAACTGCTTTATCTGATAGATATTTTGGTTTTCTTTCTGAATCATCTATTATCAGAGTCACATATGTATGTTTTAAGCTGTTACGGTCACATTCGCTAATAATAAATACTTAAAGATCACCTAGTTCCCTTAAGTTCATCTCGCTGTACAAGCTAAGTAAATCTAGTAAGAAAACCTCCAGACAAAGAGTACTACTAAAATAAGTTCTAATACTGAGGAAAATCCTGGAGTATTTGTGCGACTTGCTGTCACTTAATCTTCAGGGTAAGCCACCAGTTAATAGCAATGTGAATTAGCAATGAGTGGGAAAAGAACAAAAATGTTTGGGGAAGCAAAAATGAAATCAGCGAACATTTAATGATGTGACTGTAGGGTGAATCCACGCAGTTGCCTCTTTAGTTAAGATGGTCGCAGATGATAAATCCAAGCCTTTTTATCTGAAATTATAACAGAGATTCCTATCTGAAACAGATACAACGGGACCCTGTCATCGTCTTTGCTGATGAAATAACGCCTGTTTTTTTTTTTCTTCTTTTTAATTACTTTCAAAATATTTTATTTTACTTGGGTTATATCTTGACAATTACTATCATCAGTCAGGACATCACAGCGTAGCTTAATGGTTAACAAACTTATATTGTGGATCCTTATTACTACTGTGTAGTAAGTTTGATTCCCACTACGTCCTCTACACTTGTGCCAAACTAAGCAAATATAAAATTCTTTTATTATAAATTTAATCCAGAACAAGACCCGTGAGTCACTCAAGGTTGGGGTTTACTGCAATAATTATTAGGATGAATATGGTGCGTGATACGAATGAAAGATGGAGTGTTAGGAAGTGTAGATGATGAAGACAGATAACGATTGGCTTTTAACTTGAATAGGTAATGATTCTAGCGTTCGCGGAAGCAACCACACGGGATTCTGTTCTACAAAGTGGCAGTCAGTCAGTCAGTTAAATGCCATACGTGATACACGCGTGGGCGATCATGTCTCTTTCGAGACATGACTGACTGGGCAGAAGATTATTCCGCAGTAGGTTGCCATTGCTTTCTGCGGTAGACTGGTTGCCGACCAAGGCTGTAGAACCCAATCTGTCCTGTTATTTAACCCATAACTGGAAGGAATAGACGGATTAATACCTTTCTCAAGGGTATTTGCACATAAGTGAATGCAATAAATTCAGCTGGAATTCGAACTCGGCTCCCCAATTTCTCGTTCCGAGCCGATATCCAATGCACCACCAGTACTTCAGTAAAAAATAACTTAGTGGAACTTTCATTCTGCATTTGGAATAAGGAGGCAGAGTGGGTTATTCGAGTTTATAGAAGCAGCATGGCGTATCCTAGCCTGACTAGACTGATGGAACTAAAGAATGGAGCGCCCATTTGAACATTTGCCGTCGAAATAGCTATAGGCTTGCGGTGTTGCGTCTGTAGGAAAGATGGTTTACAATGGAGAATATCAACAAGTTCGCGTAAAATATTTTGAACACTAATGACTGGAAAGTGTGAATTAGGCCGGCCCAGCCCAGATATATGACAGCAATACTCCGATTTTGGTCTAACCTCACGCTTGTAAAGATAAAGTGTGGAAGAAAGAGTCAGTTATTTCCTGGAGTTCAGTACTTAGCTTCAGTCAGTTAAGTGCCATACGGGATACACGCTTTGGTGATCATGTCTCTTTAGAGACATGACTGACTTGGCAGAAAATTATCCCGCAGTAGGTTGCCATTGCTTTCTGTAGTAGACCGGTTGCCAGCCAAGGCTATAGAACCCAATCTGTCTTGTTATTTAACCCATAACTGGAGGGAATAGATGGATTAATACCTTTCCCAAGGGTATTTGCGCGTAAGTGAATGCAGAGAATTCACCTGGAATTTGAACTCGATTCCCCGATTGCTTAGTTTAGTAATTTAAATTTTATGGCATTTCGCCGTAGTGTCGGGGTAAGCAACCGGGTTTTGCAGATCATTGATACTCCTATATATTTTCTTACTTGATCAAAGTGTATTTTACATTGAATAATGCAAAACTGACAAAAGAAAGTAAATATTGTTTTGAAAGATCAGGAATACAGGCCCCAAGTGACAGGCGAAATTTTGTTTTGATAAACAGCGTCGTCAAAGTCAGGGAATGTAAACAATCGGAAATAATAAACAATATGCAAGGCGGAAGATGACATGGTCAAACGAAACTCGCTTATATAAGAGACAGATGAGAGAGAGAGAGAGAGAGAGGCGAGAAGATCGGGGAGGGATGGAGAGAAGATTGATTTGGGGAGAGATGACGAACCTAGCAAATAACGGTCCCTCGTATGCGCCTGTGCTATCTCTCCGACTATCCTCTATTCCACGCCACGTCACCGAAGAAAAAGAATAAAGATATAATTGTATATTTTTATTTATACGTGTTCTTTGTTCATCGTTGATTTCAAGACAGTAGCTAGTTTGGCTCCGAGTTTATTCTCGTTGAATTGGTATACAACAATACATTATCGAATGAAATTCATCAACACTTGTTGATTGTTTATGGAGACCAAACTGGGAATGTGAGCACAGTTAGGTGCTGGGTAGTGCGTTTTAGAAGTAGCAAACAATGATGTGAGTGACGAGCTATATTCTATTATGCACTGAAATTGCGGAAAACAAAAATGCTGAAAAAGGGGACTGCTATAATAATAATAATAATAATAATAATAATAATAATTCTTTAAGATATTATTCAGTGAAAAGATGTAGCTAAATCTGAAAACTGAACGTGTACAAAATAATATCGATAGATTAGTGAGGAGGGTGCTGGAGTATTGAGGAGATTTGTCGAAAATGATGAGTAAAGGAGACCATTGTGAAGACTGAAGAATAATTATTGAAATACTAGCAGTATAGCCCGGCGTTGCTCGGGTGTAATGAAAGCTTTAAAACTAATCCATGGTCCTGGAGCTCAGACTCTTTGGACGTTGGCACGAAAGACTAAAATGCAATAGTTGTTTCCAGTTAAAGCGAAACTGTAGACTGAAAGAAAAATGAATGGATGTAAGTCAAATTTTGATTTCTTGGTATCGATATCAAATAAGATTTTTTCATCGGAAACTGAATTTTGAAGGCTAAATAAGTCTTCTGAGTAAATGGTATCATGGCTGAGACTAAGAACTACAATTATACCTACTTAGAGCCAAACCCGAAGCAAAAACTAAAATAAAAGGGCTGAAAAATTAGAGACATACAGGCAGATCAACAGACACACACACAAACATCTTGCCTTATATATATATATATATATATATATATATATATATATATATTATCGATTTTCTGCATTATTGTAAGAACTGCAACTTTGAAACTTCTGAATATCGTTTCTTATATATTTGTCTATGAGTGTATCAAATTTGATTAAGATCGGACCACTCCTTCTATAACCCGATTTTTTCGATTATCGATTTTCGATATTTGTCGGGGGTACCTCGACACAAAACCTAGCTAAGAACACTCGCAGACGCTTATAGTACAACTGTGTAAATTTTCAAGAAAATCGGTTCAGCCGTTTCGGAGTTTATAGGTAACGGACACACACAGACACACAGACACAGACACACACACACACACACAGACAGACAGACACACACACACACACACACACACAGAGACACAGACAAAGTTCTATTTATAAATAAGTTTAGATAGGAAACTGATTCTTAGCTTTCGTGTGTCGAAGAAAAGGCCTAACCATTTAGAAGAGTGGCACAGCACTTTTTTCTCCCTCACCAGTTTTGCTCTATGCTAGTCAAAGTTTAGTAAATATCTAAGATTTTTACTCGCGCCTAAGAACCCTCAAAATATTCAGGATATAAATCTTTTGCGCCACCTCAATAAATATATTCTAGAGTGTTATATTCTCTAAGCCATCTTTCCTTATTATGTGTCTCAGAAATTTCAATTGCTTCTTTGTGACTTTTAGTTTAAGTATTAATTGTGTCATATGGGATACACGCTTGAATGAAAGAGGCATGATTGACTAGGCAGAAGATTTTCCCGCAGTAGGTTACCATTACTTTCTGCGACAGACTGGTTGCCAACCAAGACTATAGAACCCAATCTGTTCTGCTATTTAATCTATAGCTAAAGGGAAAAGATGGATTAATACCTTTCCCAGGGGTATTTGCGTGTAAGTGAATGCAACGAATTCAACTGGAATTTGAACTCGGGTCTCTGATTTCTCGTTCCAATGCACCAAAAAGCACATGTTTGTTTCCATTGTTCTTAAAACATCCTCTTTATTCATATGCATCATTCGTACTATTTTCAGCATTCTATTTTTTGTACTTATTTCACCTCAAATAAGGCGCTGAAGCCACTAAAATACACATGGTTACTGAAAGTGAGGGAAACTCAGAAAAAGATGATGAGAGGAAAGGATAATAAAAAGAACACGGTTCAAGGAGACGATGATGATTCATGTTGCATTTAAATTTTTGAAGATCGTAACTGATAGGAAAGCAAGAAGCTGGAAGAGAGTCCCACAAGCCACAAGAAATTATTAGAATAGAACTTACGCTTAAAGTTAGCAATTTTAACAATAAAATAATGAGTTAGCTGTATATCAAGTACTACGCGGAATTGAGGTATGTGAAAAAGTTTTTAAGACTAAAACCCACGATTTAACATGAATTTTGAGACGGGCTTTTTTTTAAACCCAAAATCCCTCATTTCATAAAAAAAAAATAAGTGAGGTGGGTTAAACACCAAAATGTTATGCTTACTTTAAATCAGCATCATTTAGAATATTTTAACTTTCAAAATTAATTTATTTCGATAAAAGTTTTTTTTTTATTTTTTTTATTTTTACATTTAATGCCAAAATAATGCTTTCGGGTCATACTTTTAAAAGAAGGCATGTTGACGTTTATCATTTAAAAGCAAACTAATCTTTTACTCAGTGTCAACTCAGAACATCAGTAGGCTTGTACTACCTCAGGGTTGACCTAATAGTAAGCACAAAGTGGAGAATCGGGCCTCCATCGTGAACCAAACTGAACTAAGGATATACACACACGCACAAACAACCAGAAGTAATATAAACACCCGACCTATAAAGAGGGGCACAGAATCCTGCGCAGCTTAGCAAGAAGATCGAAAGTTCGAGGTAAGACCAGAAACCAAATTCGATGTTAATTTAAATACAGATGTGAAAAAACAATTATTTCAAGTATATTTATTGGGTGTTACTAACATAACATTTAGTCAGTCAGTTAAGTGCCACACGTAATACACATTTGAGCAATCATATCTTTTACGAGACATGACCGACTGGGCAGAAGATTTTCTCGCAGTAAGCTGCTATTACATTCTTCGGTAGACTGTTTACCAGCCAAGACAATAGAACCTAATCTGTCCTGTTATTTAACCCATAACTAAAGGGGAAAAGACGGATTAATACATTTCCTAATGGTATTTGCGCTAAAAGAATGCACTGAATTCAACTGGAATTCGAACTCGGCTCCCCGATTTCTCGTACCGAGCCGATATTCACTGCACCACAAAACAGATAACATCACGTATCGTTATTCTTCGACTAGACTAAGGTAAACTTAATCAAAGAATTAGCTCTTGCCATCATTGACTCTGAGGATAACGTTTTTGCTGCGACTTCATCGCTAGTTACAGTTTGTTTGTTTCGAGGCTTAACGACCTATCAATCCTTTTAAGGTCATAACCAATGATTTTTTGGGGAAGGTTATTTTATTTTTACAACATTTTTCTTTTCGAGTATCAAGATTCATTGGGATTTATTTTTAAGAGCAAGGTCCCCAAGTACTACCCTTGTTATTTAACCCATAACTGGAGGGAAGGGTACCAGTGCGAATGCAAGGTATTCAACTGGAATTCGAACTCGGCTCACCGATTTCTCTATCCGAGCCGATATCCACTGCACCACAACGTACATCCGTCACTATACGCTTACAGCACCTGGTATTTCCATGCGCTCACCCATCTAAGTACTGACCAGGCTCAACGTTGCTTAACTTCGGTGATCGAGCGAGAACCGGTGTATTCAACGTGATATGGCCGTAAACGCGCACATCCGTCACTATACGCTTACAGCACCTGGTATTTCCATGCGCTCACCCATCTAAGTACTGACCAGGCTCAACGTTGCCTAACTTCGGTAACTGAGCGAGAACCGGTGTATTCAACGTGATAGGCCGTAACCCTCGCTAGTTATAGAGGTGTGGTTTTCGCAAGTGATCACTTAAATATTCTTTGTCAACTGACATAGCATGCCAGTGACGATTGTTTAGATATTTTTTGATGAGAAACGGTCTACAGAGAGAAATGGGTTCATGCCATTTTCCTAAGTGAACGCAATTAAAATAACTCGAAATCTGAAATAAGCTGATTTTGTTTTCGATACTTTTTGCAGTTACGGAATGTCATATCACAATTTATCTCTTTCTCTTGTATTTTTTCTTAAAAGGTGGAACATAAGGTCCTTTATGCGGATTCAATAGCAATTATTTTTCTTTTTTACGGGATGGACATGGCACAGCCACGTCTACCACTCATTAACGTGATTTGGGTTGCCTGCATGTTTTAGTGCAACACTCTCTGTCTCTCTCTTTTTCTTTCTCTACTGGTAATTTTACTATAAATGTATTGTTGGTTATTTTGCTTTAAAAGTTATTGCTGGCAAGTTTATTATAAAATGTATGTTGGTTGTTTTGCTTTAAAAGTTATTGCTGGCAAGTTTATTATAAAATGTATGTTGGTTGTTTTGCTTTAAAAGTTATTGATGGCAAGTTTATTATAAAATGTATGTTGGTTGTTTTGCTTTAAAAGTTATTGCTGGCAAGTTTATTATAAAATGTATGTTGGTTGTTTTGCTTTAAAAGTTATTGCTGGCAAGTTTATTATAAAATGTATGTTGGTTGTTTTGCTTTAAAAGTTATTGCTGGCAAGTTTATTATAAAATGTATGTTGGTTGTTTTGCTTTAAAAGTTATTGCTGGCAAGTTTATTATAAAATGTATGTTGGTTGTTTTGCTTTAAAAGTTATTGCTGGCAAGTTTATTATAAAATGTATGTTGGTTGTTTTGCTTTAAAAGTTATTGCTGGCAAGTTTATTATAAAATGTATGTTGGTTGTTTTGCTTTAAAAGTTATTGCCGGCAAGTTTATTATAAAATGTATGTTGGTTGTTTTGCTTTAAAAGTTATTGCTGGCAAGTTTATTATAAAATGTATGTTGGTTGTTTTGCTTTTAAAATGTATCTCTCTCTCTCTCTCTCTCTCTCTCTCTCTCTCTCTCTCTCTCATCATTTTTAGAGTAGTCTTGGCTAATTTTTCACGGCTAAAGGTTTCTCCCTGAGAGAAACGTAAGTAGTAAATTCATGCATTGTCTCAGAACAATAGTGCTAAAATGGACTGCAAAAAGCCCGGACTGAATCTCGAACACTGTTTGCCATGTCCGTTTTCTGTGTCAATAACCTTGACGTTGTCTCTTATAACTCTAATTACATATAAATTAGTAATTAAATCACACGTTTCATTAAGTGTGCGCACGTGCCTATCTAATTTGGCCAGGCTCTTACCTTTGGAGGACGTGAACTAGACATGTAAGTATAATTATTTCACGACAATCTAATTTTTACCGTCTGCAGACGGACGTAATAGATTAATTATGCACAGAAATGTCAGTTTACGGTCTGGTGCCATCGTTAGCTAATGTATTTGTTCTTTACTTGAATATTTAATGTATGTCCTGCCTTTGAAGAGGATTGTTTTTTTTTTATTGATGAAGATCCAGGAAGGTATTTTGAGGTTCCGAACGGACGATGGAGGTAGGGACGTTTATTTATTTTTTGTGGGAAATTTTCTGACTTCCCCAAGTCTATTAAGACCATCCGATTTATTAATTTCTCACTTTTTGACTGGTCCTGGGCATGACTGTAAACTGCATCTGGCAGCAAGGCCTCTGATTGTTAGGTTGTGAAGAGCATGGAACCACATCTTAATTGCTGTTGTTCCCAGGTCCACCTTGACCCGGAGTGGTAGCACCTGTTAGTGTTCCAGCTATGGGCAAATAGTTAACCCCCAAACTAGGATCAAAACACTAAGAAAGTATAGAAATATATACATAGAAATAGACTTTTATTGAAAAATATACATTTTTGAGGGAAAAATATACATTTTTGAAGGAAAAATATTACCAACAATTTTTGAAGAAAAATTATTACCATAACACATTTTTGAAGGAAAAAATTATTCTCAGCAAAACATTTTTGAATACAAAACTAGAAGAAATTTTCACTTTTCTAAAATAAAAAAAGAATAAAAACAAAATTTTCATTAAAATCTGATTAAATCAACCGTCTCACTTTAACCGAACATTAAAAAATACCTTAAAATCTCACATTTTTGGCATGAAAAAACCTACAGAATCTGATACGCCGTTAAACAAAACTCAAACTTAAACTCACTTTTTGACCCTTTAAATAATTTTCCACCTTCCTTTTATCAAGAACCCCCCGTTTGTTGCCGGTCCAGTTCATAATTATTGTCGTTTGTCAGAAACTGTCTTCAGCGAAAGTTTTAAATCGAACAATCACTTCGTTGAATTATCCACTTCTCCGGAAAATCTAACTATAAAAGGCTTACGGATCAAAATGTTGAAACAATGGTTCCCGTACGATCACCGATGATAAGTAACATTGTTCCTGATCAGTATCTAGATGGTTGACCACTTGGGAATATCAAGTGCTCTAAGCTTTTATGTGTGGGTGGTGTAGTGGATAATGGCTTGGAAATTGTTAATCGGAGAGCCGAGTTCCAATTCCAGTTGGGTTCGATATATTCACTTACGCGAAAATACTCCTGGGAAAGTTATGAATCCATCTCTTCTCTCCTCAGCTATGGGTTAATTAGTAAGACAAATGTCACTAAACCATTATTATAAATAAAAAAAATCTTACAATCTAAATATATTTTCTTGCTTTAAATAACCTGCAAAGGGTTGATAAGCGATGGAAACAAATCAATCAATCAATTAAATACTGATTAGGTATGAATCCACCTCTTCTCTCCCAGCTATGAGTTAATTAGTAAGACTTGTATCACGAAATCTCATTATCTCCACAAAAAGGGATTCTTACAATCTATTTTCTGCCTTTAAATAACTTTCAAAGGATTGATAAGCAGTAAAAATGCATTAATCAAATATCAATTAGCTATACAGGCATGTCTTTTAGATTTATTTATAATCTCTGATATACAAATGTATAGACGCTACCGTGGTCACAAAATGAGGGATCAGTTTATATATTGATTTTTATATAGAAATGATCCCTCATTTTATATCCACAGTATAATTTCTTGTTTGTTTAACAAATTCTGATTAGATATAAGTTTACTTTTCTTCCCACCTCCAGTTATGTGTTAATCAGTAAGACTTGTATCACAAAACTAATCTCCACAAAAAAAAAAAAAAAAAAAATAAATAAATAAATAAATAAAAAAAATAAAATAAAATAAAAGAATTCTTACGATCTGATATATCTTTTGGTTTTAACCTGCAAAGAGTTGATAAGCTGTAGAAAACGTATCAATCAATCAAAATATTTCGTTTTTTTTACACATGTATTTTGAATTGGACAAAAGTTTAAATACCTTTTTAAATATTCCGAAAAATAAAAACCAACACATTATTACACGAGTGAAGACTTTCGTGATGACTTCATGGAGATTGATTAGTTTATTTACTTGTTTAATGGCATATCAACACTTTATGGGTGATTTAATGTCGGAATTTAATTTTCTTGAGAGCTTTGATGTAATAAAAATGGTATATGATGTTCTGATTTCATAGCTGAATACATAGTAGAAGATACTCCGCTTTTGTTGCAAATACATGTTTGTTTAAACATAATTAATGGGGGCGGTGAGATATTGTTGAAGTTATATTTTAGAATACGGTCTGATTTTTTAAAAAATTGTGGGATATTATATTTAAAGTAGTCTACGGCTATATATCGTGTTGAATACACCGGTTCCCGTCCGATCACCGAAGTTAAGCAACATCGAACCTGGTCAGTACTTAAATGGGTGACCATTTGGGAATACCAGGTGCTGTAAACGTAAGGACCAAGTATGGTCCACCGGTCCTCCAGGTTTGAGAGTTAGGTGCAGGGCTAACAACCCAGCCCAGTATAAAAGCAGTTTCTTACAGCAACAAAAAGTTGCTGCCCTATGCACCATCTGGGTGTGATGGATGAATGATGATGAGATATGTAAAGAAAGAGTTCTTTCATGTTAGTTGTTTATCGGTATATCAACAACTCTATGGGTTATTTCATACTGAAATCTAAATAATCGGGGCACAATTTTATCGCAGCATCTAAATATATTTTGAACGGAATTGTATACATTCAACTATAGATAAAACGTACCGCCAGAAATTTTACTATAAAATGTATGCATATTTGCTTTAAAATCCATTGCAGTAATTTAAATTTAAAATGCATTCTTAGTGACTTTACTTTAGAATATATTGCTGGTAATTTGACTATAAAATCTATTGTTATTTTGCTTTAAAACGTATTGCTGGTAATTTTACTGTTAATAATTCTACTATAAAAAAGTATTGCTGATAATTTTAATATAAATATTATTGTTAGTAATTTTACTATAAAATATATTGTGTGTTTTAGCTTTAAAAATGTAGTGGTAGTAATTTTGCTATAAAATGTATTACTGGGTATTTTGGTTTAAAATGTATTGCTATTAATTTTATATAAAAGTTAATGTTGGTAATTTTATTATGAAATATATTGCTGGTAATTTTACTATAAATTTTATTGTCAGTTATTTTGCTTTAAAATGCATTGCGGTTAATTTTACTATAAAATGTATCCTTGGTTTTTTGCTTTAAAATGTATTCGTCGTAATGTAAATATAAAATATATTGTTGGTTATTTCACTTTAAAATTTATACTTGTATATTTTCTAATAAAATGTATTTTTAGTAATTTTGCTTTAAAATGTATTGCTGTTAATTTTACTATAAATTTTATTGTTGATTATTTTGCTTTAAAATGTATTGCTGATAATTTACTATAAAATGTATTTTTTGTTAATTTGCGTTAAAACGTATTACTGGTAATTTTAATACAAATATTATTGCTTGTAATTTTACTATAAAATGTATTGCTGGTAATTTTATTATAAAATATAATGTTAGTAATTTTGCTAAAAATGTATTGTTGGTAATTTTACTAGAAAATGTATTGTCCGTAATTTTCCTATAAAATGTATTGCTGGCAATTTAACTATAACTTTTATTGTTAGTCATTTTGCTTTAAAATTTATTGCTCGTAATTTTACTATAAAACGATTTCCTGCTTTTTGCTTTAAAGTTTATTGTTGGTAATTTTAATATAAAATGTATTCCTGGTTATTTTGCTTTAAAATATATTGTAATTTTACTAAAATTTTATTGTCGATAATTTTACTAAAAATGTATCGTTAATTTTACCATAAACTGTATTCCTGGCTAGTTTGCTCTAAAATCTATTGCGATTAATTTTATTACAAATTTTGTTGATGGTCTGTACATGTGTATATACTAGTATATGTATGCATGTGAGTATATGTTTTTGTGGATATTTATATATATTTGTGTGTGTATGTGTATCTTTATTTGCCATTTCCTATTTGAATAACTTTATAATAATCTAAATCTAATGCTTTGTTAAACAGAATTTAAAATTCATAGTATCTAACATTAATTCATAATATATATATATATATATATATATATATATATATATATATATATATATATATATATATATATAAAATAAATTAAATTTTTTTAAAGTGAAATAATAGTCGATTAGTTAGTAATACCGATTCCTATTTTAATCATATATTAACATTAATGCTCCAATAAATTGTTTTTAGAGTTTTTTCTAATTTTCCTAAAATTAGAAATTACCTGTGTTTTAATTGGTCACCACAGACTATGTAACAATGTCTCCCTGATTGACGGGGTTGAGCTAGTTTTGAACATTTTAAAACTCTTCAACTTGAAATCAGCACCGTCATTTGAGAAGACACAAGTAGTGTCGAAACAAAATAGCTACTTATTTTTAATGATATTAACATATTCATGTTATAAATTTTAAATAAATATTATTCACTCTACTTTGTATAAAGCACTTATTTAAGAATATTGTTTTTTTTTTTTTGTTTTTTTTGGGGGATTCGGGATTTTATTTGATCCATACCTACCCTGTACTTAGATAGATAGATAGATAGATAGATAGATAGATAGATAGATAGATAGATAGATAGATAGATAGATAGATAGATAATGACCTGACTGAGATAGATAGATAGATAGATAGATAGATAATGACCTGACTGAGATAGATAGATAGATAGATAGATAATGACCTGACTGAGATAGATAGATAGATAGATAGATAATGACCTGACTGAGATAGATAGATAGATAGATAGATAGATAGATAGATAATGACCTGACTGAGATAGATAGATAGATAGATAGATAGATAGATAGATAGATAGATAGATAGATAGATAGATAGATAGATAATGACCTGACTGAGATAGATAGATAGATAGATAGATAGATTCTACTGTCAGGTTTGTGTCTCTCGTGTGTTGTCGTTGGGAGGCTGACAATGCATCAATTAGTGAAAGAAATAAACACTGTGTTAAAATGCAAATAAAGTTGAAAAGAAAATTTTTTAAAAAGTAATCAGTTTTTGTGTGTGTTGGATGGGGATAGAGAAAAAAGATTCGAGAAAGTTAAAATAAAACCAGCCTTAAAGTGTTATCCCCCCCAACCAACAGCATAACAGCAATCGCATGTCATCAAACTTTTGTAACGTTTTTTTTTTAATTATTATTCACGATAGTCTTTTTTGTTTGTTTATAAAACTCGTCTTTTCCTCTTACTTCTTTTTTTATCGTTTTTTTCTTTCTACATCATTTTATTTTTTTTTTCATTAGAAATTTAAAAAAAGGTCTTTTACAAGAGGAACATTTTTATCGACCAATCTCTTGTTTTCTTAATTTAAAAAAAAAGGATGTTAGTAATTCTTTTCCGTTTTTACTAATTCCCCAATCGCCACCATTTTTTTTTTATAGTAACTGCCTAGTTTGAAAGCTTTTTTCTACCCCTTCTTTTTCTTGTAACTTAATGTGAAGTCAATAACACGCAAATAGAGGTGTATGACAATTTATGCACCCGTACATATACAGGGTGGGTGGAAAGAAACGCCCTATTGAATCTTACTTATAATTTTTGTTAACAGCACCACATTTGCATGAAACAAAATTTATTGTGATTCTCAAAGTGGTAGAATTTCATTGCGAATTTCTGTTTTTTATTTCAGAGCCACAAACGTAGCCCAGAATTGCACAACGTATGACACTGTATGAACGGGACCAGCTGTCATCCCATGATGAAGTGTGGCGTCACGTGGTACAAGTGCAAGGATGGCGGAGCAGTGTTCATGGACCGCGTGTTTCCCTAGTTGCCGAAACCATCAGAAATTGCCATTCCTAGCAGATGAGTACGTAATCTATGGTAGAATCGGTCGTCCTTCTACATCCAGATTCTAAGAAAATGTGCAAAAGGTAGAATGTTAACTCTGTACAATACTTCTACCATTATACTATTCAAAATGAAAGAAAAATTATGAAAATAGACCAATAATTAATAAAGTTATTAGCAATTTTAAATCAGGACTTTCTTTCCACCCACTCAGTATTTCTCAACTGCAGAACAATCACCCTAAGTGCGAAATATTCTCACGACATACATGCATATATAGGAATCTCGACGTGGTGTAATGGTTAATAAGCTTGTCTCGCTAGCACTATTGCAATTAAGTAGTGAGTTCGATCCTCACTGGGTGCCCCATACTTTCGGCCTTGTGCCACATCTAAGCCGCGCTTAGTAAATTATTTAAGGGCACCTCGAGGTGGTGTAATGGTTAGCAAGCTTGTCTCGCTAGAACTATTGCAATTAAGTAGTGAGTTCGATCCTCACTGGGTACCCCATACTTTCGGCCTTGTGCCACATCTAAGCTGCGCTTAGTAAATTACAATAAGCTTGTCTCGCTAGGTCAGTACTTTTTTTTAATCATTTCATCCCAAGTAAGGCATTCTACTGCGACTGTTGCGAAGGGGGTTACATAGGGGAAGTGATGAGAAAGAGGGGTTAGTTATAGGAAATGTTAGGAGGTGGGTAATAGACGGATGAGGATGCCGAGGATGGGGGTGGATTAGATGAAAAAAGATTTTGAGAGAATTGATGCCAGTTAGTGTGATAGGAGATGTCTATTGACCTTACATTTAAACTCCTGGAGATTGTAGCTGTCGGGAAAGCAGACTTGTGGAAGGGAGTTCCACAGGCGGGAAGCGCGAGAAAAGAAGCTGTTGGAGTAGAAATTGCGTTTACATTTTATCGGTTTCACTGTAAAAGGGTGGGACCTAGTTGCTAATCTAGTATCTCGTGCAAATTCGTGTCTAGGGAGCACCAGTGATCTAAGTTTATTGGAGCAGAAGCCGTGAAAGTATTTATAGAAGAGGCACAGGGAAGCCACGCCACGCCGGTGAGAGAGCGACTGCAATCGAGCTGCCAAGTCGGTATCGATCACATTACAGATTCTCCATTGGATTTTGTCAAGAACCCCGAGGTGAACAGCAGAGGCACCCAACCAGATGCGGCAGCAGTATTCAATGCATGGGCGGATGGTAGATTTATATATGTGCAGGATGGACTCAAACGGGAAAAAACTTCCTGGCCATGCACAGTGAACCGACCTTCTTAGCAGCGGATTTATATATATATATATACAAATGTTTGGAGGTACACAATTTGTACACTACTTTAAAAACAAGGAATTTATTAATAGTCTCTATAGCTCTTTCGTCCAACATCTCATCAGGAGAAAATCGTTGGAATCACAAATTAAACGAAAATTATTATTTTTTTTTTCGTTTAATTTGTGATTCCAACGATTTTCTCCTGATGAGATGTTGAACGAAAGAGCTATAGAGACGATTAATAAATTCCTTGTTTTTAAAGTAATATATCAACACACACTTCTTAGGAAAACACTTGTTGAAAATACGCATATACTTAGACAAGAAAATAATAAACGAAAACTTAAAATTCCAGAAGCTATCTACATCAAACAGTTTAAACCTAGCCTAAATAAAATACATTTCGACACCTCTACTAACATACTTCAATGCCTATAATCGATGGGAGAGGTCATAGTTATTATACTTACCCCCTACACCATAGTAGCAGCAGTTTCCAGACCAATCCCTCATGCCACTATACACTCAATTGAACAAAAAACCCACTACCACCATTCCTTCTCGGCTTACAGCCATGTGCGACACAAAAATGGACCTGTCTAATTTTCTCTGTATAACTACCCTCTATTAATAATAATTTAAATGTTCTATGTTCACTGAACATTAAATGTTCATCCTTTGATAATGGCTTATGTAAGCCGAAAGCTCAGACCTGATAAAAAAATCAACAATTATTGCTATTTCTTGTCTTTCCATGACAACACTATCAAGCTAATCAGATCATACGAACGGATCTTACACAAAATAGACAGAACTTGTCTATATTATTCAATGAAACCTGTATATATATATATATATATATATATATATATATATATATGAGTGTGTGCGTGTGTGTGAATGTATGTGTGTGTGCGCGCACCGATGTAGTAATGGTATAGTGTTAGTATTTGAATAAGTTTAAAACTTTTTATACCACTAAAAAGACTTTATCAGTTTTATTGAAAATTTCTACCCCTTATTTGTGTGAATTAAACTTCTCAACCCTAAATATCATGAAAAATAAGATGCGAGAAAGACTACGCTCAACTGAAGAAAAAAATGAATGTCTGATTATTGTACATACGATAAAGAAGAAATCACAAAAATCACCAGGCACAGATTTCATCTAAATAAGCCGCACTTGTGGCGCAGTGGATATCGACTCGGAACGAGAAATCGGAGAGCCGAGTTCGAATTCTAGTTGAATTCCTTGCATTCACTTACGCGCAAATACCCTTGGGAAAGGTATTAATCCGTCTATTCCCTCCATGGGAATAGACGGATTAATAGCAGGACAGATTGGGTTCTATAGCCTTGGTTGGCAACCAGTCTACCGCAGAAAGCAATGGCAACCTACTGCGGGATAATCTTCTGCCCAGTCAGTCATGTCTCTTTCGAGACATGATCGCCCAAGCGTGTATCACGTATGGCACTTAACTAACTGACTGAAGCCGCACAAATAGTTGAATAGAAACACTGAAATAAAGTCAGTTCATATTTATGCTGTACTTTTTTAAATCTATGGTTTTATTTCATAACATTTAAATAGGTACCTCCATTAAATCGCTGAAAAAAAAACCCAGCATACTATGAAAAAAAATGTCCCAACATTAAAAAAAACGAACTTTTTCTATCAAAATGTTATGATATTATTAAGAAGAAAGTTCAAAGTATTTTAAAATTATTTAAAAAAAAAAAAATGAATCCATTCTAACACGTTCGAAATTTTAGTAAAAATCTTGTATTTATTTTCGTTAGCAAGTAGCCAAATCATTACGAGAGTTTACAATGGAAAATGGGATATTACGTAATTCAGTTTTTCTTCCGGTGACAAACACATTAATTTTGAAATTCTTGCAAAAATCAAATAATTGTCGCATTTTAATGAAACTTTCAGGACTTATTCACAAATGAATGAAATGATTTTTGAAATTATTATTTAAAAAAATCTTGGTAAAATATTTTTTTTTCATCTATTACTTTAATTCAATTCATGAAATTTCATTTTTTAATTCAAAAGTGTCAATTGCTCAAAAATGGCCAAAATATTTTAAAATTAAAAAAAAAATCTCAAAATTTTATATATATTTAAATATAAAAAATCAATATAATTTCTGTTTGAAATACATCAGAGTATTTTGCTTACTGGAAATAGTCAATTTAATCATTTAGCTTTCAATTAAAACTAAAATAAAGGTTTCAAGAAAACATTTTTATTTTTAAAGATTCAATTTAAAAGTTAGTTATCGAAAATGAGTGGAGGTATCTACAATTAAATGTGTACTCTTTAAAAATTTTGCTAAGTGTAGGGTGTTATTTTAATTTGCTCCTAGGTGTGCCGTTGCTTAAAAAAGTTGAGAAACACTGTTGTAGGTATATATAGATCAGTCAGTTAAGTGCCATACGTGAAACACGCTTGGGCGATCATGTCTCTTTCGAGACATGACTGACTGGGCAGTATCCCGCAGTAGGTTGCCATTGCTTTCTGCGGTAGACTGGTTGCCAGCCAAGGTTATAGAACCCAATCTGTCCTGCTATTTAACCCATAACTGGAGGGAAGAGACGGATTAATACCTTTCCCAAGGGTATTTGTGCGTAAGTGAATGCAATGAATTCAACTGGAATTCGAACTCGGCTCCCCGATTTCTCGTTCCGAGCCGATATCCACTGCACCACAACGCACATCCACTTGCATTAAAGAATGGTTTTGTATTATATGAGATAATGCTGCATACATTTGAGCATGGATGAGACATTTTGTGTGGATTATGCGACTGTTTATGTATCGGCTGGTAATCTTGTGAACGACACATAAGTGCCAACATGATTATTTCTGCCCAGTCAGTCATGTCTCGAAAGAGACATGATCGCCCAAGCGTGTTTCACGTATGGCACTTAACTGACTGACCCATATATGCCTACAACAGTGTTTCTCAACCTTTTTTAAGCAACCGCACACCTAGAAGCAAATTAAAATAACACCCTACACTTAGCAAAATAAAGAGTATACATTTAATTGTAGATACCTCCACTCATTTTAGATAACTAACTTTCAAATTGAATCTTTAATAAGCACCCATGGTACGGTGCTTATTTGGACACTTAAGAAGGCTAGTCCACTCGTATAGAACATTTTTGGGAAAAACCTTTTTGCCTTCTATGTGCCGTGTCTCTTCAAGACGATAATGGCTCTCCACAACTTTGTGAGGCTCTTAGCAGTTATCTCCCTTTATTACGAATCCCCTTCTGACATCAGTTGTAACGAGCTTCTCAGGTAAGTAGATCACTGCTTTCCCCTATCCCTCTTGCCATTAATGTTTCCTGTGAGTATTAAGTCTTCCAAGCTTTCTTTTCTCATGTGTCAAATTTCAACTTTCTCTACCTGATTTTGAGTATAAGTCTTGTTTCTGTTGCTATTTTAAAACGCCTTTGTTGCATACTCGCTTCATTCATGGAATTCTCAGTATCCTTCTGTAGAACCACATTTCTGCTACTTCTTGTTTTTTCCTCATCCTTACGGAAATTGTCCAACATTCATTACGATATAAGAAGATTAATACCATGTAGCACGTGTTAGAATTATATATATATATATATATATATATATATATATATATATATATATATATATATATATTATCGTTTTAGAAGAAGAAGGGGGTCCTGATTGTAATATCGTTATAGTAACAAATTGATCTCTGATATTTATTGGATCGACCTGTTTTTCATCATGCATTTTTTGAGTGAGAGTTGTAAAAATATTTCTTTTCAATAAAGAACAGATGGATATATACATTTGTAATCGAAAACAAATATTTACATTTTTCTTAGGACGTGTATTGTGGTGAAATGGATATCGACTCGAATTGAGAACTCAGAAAGTTCGAATTCCATCTGAATTCATGGCTCTCCACTACTTTCTATTTTGTGTGGCTGCTAGCAGTTTTTCTCCCTTTATTAAGGTCCCCGATTCCCGTTCTGTCATCCATTCACACAAGCTCCTCAGGTAAGTAGATCGCTGCTTTTCACTATCTTTCTTGCCATCAATATGCTCTGTGATTGTTAGATTTTCCAAGCTTTTTTTCCTCATTAAGTGTGAAAAGAAATTTTAACTGCCTCTTCCTGATTTTGAATATAACTCTTCATTCTGTTGTTTTTTTCTTTAAGAAGCCCTTGTTGCTTACTTGATCTATCCATAGAATTTTCAGTAATCTTTTGTAGAAGCACATTCCTGCTGATTCTAGTTTTTTCCTCATCTTTACAGAAATTGTCTATTATTCACTGACATATCAGAGGATGAATATCACATAGAAATCCAGCTCTCTTTTCTTTGTTTTTAATAAAATTGTTCTGTTTCTTAGTACTTTTTAGCTTGTGGAATGCATCGTACATCCTGTCGTCTCGCAGGTGATGGCTAGTCTTTATTTTTTACCCGCAATTTTATCTTCGTCCGTATTCAGATTGTCCAGCATATACTGCTATATAAGAGGATGGGTACCACATAGCAATCCAGCACTCTTTGATTTTAACTAAATTGTACCATTTTTAGTACTTTTTAGCTAGTGGAATGCATCGTACATCCTGTCGTCTCGCAGGTGATGGCTACTCCTTTCTATTGCCTACAGTTCTCTCTTCGTCCGTGTTCAGATTGTCTAACATTTACTGTCATATAAGAGGATGGAGATCACATAGCAATCCAGCACTTTTTTTTAAGCAGAAACAAGTGTCAGAATAAAAAAATATTTTTTAATAAAGAAAAAAATGGATATATACATTTATTATTAAAAACGAATATGTACATAAATTGTCCTTAGGATGTGCGTTGTGGTGCAATGAATATCGGCTTGGAATGAGAAATCGGAGAGACGAGTTCGAACTCTAGTTGAATTCGTTGCATTCACTTACTCGCAGTACCCTTGGGAAGGTATTAATCCATCTCTTTGCCCTGAAGCTATGGGCTGAATGGTAAGACATATTGAGTTCTATAGCCTTGGTTAGTAACGTCTTCCGCTGAAAGAAATGGTAACTTACTGAGGGAAAATTTTCTGTTAGTCAGTCATGGATCGAAAGAGACATGATCGCCTAAGCGTGTATCACGTATGGCACTTAACTGATTTAATGACATAAATTAATAAAAATATATATCCGCTTCTTATTAAATTAAGATAAATCATTGTAACTTGAAATGTTTGTGCATTTATTCCTAAAGATTTCTATACAAAAAAAGTTTAAAACGAAAAGGTTAAAAATTTTTTTTAAAAAAGTGACGATTTCAATTGTTTTGCACTATTTTCGAACTTGAGATTTGTAAGTGCAGCTAATTCAGGAACCGATTTTACAAGTGGACAATTCACTTTAATTTGTGCCCTTAATAAGAATAATACAATAGGAATGTATTTTTGTTGGTCGACAGGAAATGAAGAAGTTTTGCAAGAACTTACCCTGTCGGATGTAATATCCTGTAAGTGAACCATCTAAGCACAAAGATCCTCTTTTTTGAGCAAATTCTTCAGGAAGCACAACCAGCTCGCCATCAGTGTCACTATCGGCATGGAAGCTAGCAGTGGCTAATATTATGTTTTATTCTAGTCTATTGTCATTGTTGTTGTTGTTATTAATGACATTATCTTTTTGTAGTTCTAGAAGAGGCTTACGGTCAGTACTTAGATGGGTGACCTCTTGGGAATACCAGGTGCTGTAAGCGTTTAGTGACGGATGTACGTTGTGGTGCAGTGGATATCGGCTCGGAAAGAGAAATCAGTGAGCCAAGTTCGAATTCCAGTTTAATACCCTGCATTCACTTAAGCACTGGTACCCTTGGGAAAGGTATTAATCCGTCCCTTCCATCCAGTTATGGGTTAAATAACAAGGGTAGGACTTGGGGACCCTACCCTTGAAAACAAATGCCAATGAATCTTGATACTCAAAAAGAAAAATGTTGTAAAAATAAAATAACCTTACCCAAAAATCATTGGTTATGACCTTAAATGATCCCATAAGAATTGATAGGTTGTTAAGCCTCGAAACAAACAAACAAAGTTCTAGAAGAGAAATGGTAATTGTAATATTAGCCGTTTCCCTATAAGAAAACATTTAGTATTCATTGACTGACTGCTTTCGGTTGTAATACATAAAATCTTTTTCTCAAAACAATTTTTTAAGAAAATAAGTTTTTGAAGTTCAGTAGCTGTTATCACTCTTTCCAGTTTTGATGGGGGTTTCCTTCCTGTTATGAAGAAACACACCTACATAATGGACACTTCCTCCTATAATAATAAGAGTTAACGGGAACTTCATAGGAGTTTTTAGACTTCTATTGGAGTTCAGTAGAACTACTAGGCAGTTGATATTAGTCGGCAGTTAGCCGAATACTAAAGAGTCAGGTTTCAGTGGAAGATTACCAAGTTCCTAACATTTTGGGTACGTTAAGTCGATTAGCAATCGACATAGCACGATTATAACCTTCAGTACTAAAATTACTCCACAACACTTCCTAACTTTTTCTTTGAAGTAATAATATTTCTGTTCTTTATGCTCTCATTACGATTGAGCTATCTAGAGATGAAAATTTTAAAAACAGTTACCACTTCTGTGATTTACGCTTTGCTTTTTAGTAATGAATTGACTTTTACTGGTGACTGGCGTGTGTATACATCTTATATATATAACACGCTAAAATTTCCCCCCTCTCTCATTCCATGTGCATATGGCTTAGGGAGTAGGAACTCTGACTGACACCAAATTGGTCTAGTTTCGATCCCGGTTAGAGGCAAGTGAATTTCTAGCCACACTGATGAGCTGTGATACAGGGAACAGGCTTGTACGTGGATGACTAATATATTGAATAAGCTTAGAGAAATTAAAAATAGATTATCTATGTTAACGATTTATCAAATGTATTGGTTATCAGTCAGTTAAGTGCCATACGTGATACACGCTTGGGCGATCATGTCTCGAAAGTGACATGACTGACTGGGCAGAAGATTATCCCGCAGTAGGTTGCCATTTTTCTTCTTGCGTTAGACTGGTTGCCAACCAAGGCTATAGAACCCAGTCTTTAACCCATAGCTGTAAGTAGAAGTGATAGATTAATACCTTTTCCTATTTGAGCGTAAGTGATTGTAATTAACTAGAATTCGTAACTCCGATTTCTCATTCAGAAGCGAACGCACAACGCATTAGTCATAGATAAAAATAAATTCACCAATAACTTAGATCTAAAGAATGTCACACTATACATTACCATTGGGCACCTCGATGTGGTGTAATGATTAACAAGTTTGTCCAGCTAGAACCTATTACAACTGAGTAGAGAGTTCGATTCTCACTGGGTGCTCCGCAGTTTCAGCCTTGTGTCACATCTAAGTGGTGCTTAGAAAATCAACACTATACAGTGCCAAGTACTTTCAAAAACATTATTGCGTTTTCACATGTCAACTGAAAAAAAAAAACAACAAGCACACACACACTAAATAAAAAATATACAAAAACATTTTGTAATTCAGCTTTTGTATAAAACAACATAAACTAGTTAGAAATGGATATATTACTAATTTCATAACATTCACTATACAAAACAATTTGTCACATATTCACAATATCAAAATAATTACAATCATATTAAAAACTATTTTGGATAGGCTCAGAAACGAAAATATCTATAACAATAATAATTCTGAAGCAGGTTTATATAAAATCTATCTATCTATCTATCTATCTATCTATCTATCTATCTATCTATCTATCTATCTATAGTTGTTGTGGCCTGTTAGGGTCAGGAAGAAAGATACGGAAAGAAGAAGGTAGGTTGAACCAGTGTATTTGAATAACAGAATATATACAAAATAAGAGTGTTATTAGTCAGCAGATAGAAGTGTCCGTCCGAACTGTCAAGTTGCACTGCGTCCCGACTACCTCCTTTAGGAAGTCACGCAGGTTAGTATTTATGAAGGAGGAAGAGTTCATTCCAGTATAGATAGGGCACCATAACACTATCTCAGTCTCTCTATAAACTATTTATCTTTCTATGTGTGTATGTTTGTGTTATAGACGAAAAGAAATCTTATCTTAGTCAACGTTTTTCATCTTCTGAAGGAATTTATCAAAGCAAATGTAAGGATTTTACTTTGTAAAAATAGTTTTGCTATTTTACATGATACTTGTTACAAAATAAAATCCTTAGATTTACCTTGATAAGGTACCTCAGAGGATGAAACGCGTCGGCTAAGATAAGTTTTCTTTTTGTCTTTATATATATATATATATATATATATATATATGTATAATTATATTTTAGAACATGTACAGAATTTATTTTATATATCCACTACAATTGTACATTTGTTTCGACATTGAAACTGCAATGTCTCATCAGGCGGTGTGGACAGAGTGGATATATTAAAAAAATTCTCTACATGTTCTAAAATATAATTTATAATAAATATTCATAGCTCTATATATTATATATCGAGCACTGTTTTAAATTAATGTTTTGGACGTTGTAAAAATTTCTTCTTTCGTTCTGTATTCACTCGGATATATATATATATATATATATATATATATCCGAGTGAATAAGGAACGAAGAAAAATTTACAATGTCTGCAACATTAATTTAAAACAGTGCTCGATATATAATATAGATCTGTGAATATTTATTATAAATTATAGTTTAGAACATGTACAAATTTTATCCCCTACAAAGTGTACATTTTATTTCGACATTGAAATTACAATGTCTCATCAGGTGGTGTGGAAAAGAATGTAAAGCCTCTTTTCTTATATTTGGCGAGTTGTGTATGGGATGTTAATGAGGATTAGCGAAAAGGAAATAAGTCTTGTAAATTATCTGTTAGAATTTCGAAAAGAGGGATGGGTAGGGATAGAGTTGATTAATGAATGTGTCGGGAATTTTGGAGACAGATTTAACATTAGAAGATGGGGTATAGCTTTATGTCCTAATGGCTGCACTTTATTCTTTGGGTTTAGTAGAAGGGGAGAGTAAGGAAGTGAAGTTACACACACACACACACACACACACACACACACACACACACACACACACACACACACACATACACACACACACATATATATATATATATATATATATATATAATCCTCTCAAATATTTTGCCACCATTTTTGACGGTAGGTGTATACTTGTAAGTAAAGAAAAAAATAAAATGTAAATAAAAACAAAACTTTAAAAAAAATAAAACCAATAAATAAACAGATAAAAAATAAATGTTTGTTAGAAATCTCAAGAGTTTAAAAAAATCTTTAACTGATACTGAAGAGGAATCAGTAAAATTTAATTATCCCACTTCTTTCTAAAAAAATAAGGTTTAATAATTTGTAATGAATTTCTTTTCCCAGTGATATCTGTAGGAGTCATAGACCAAACAGTGCTATACTTCAGTCACTTCTCACAAGTTTAGTTCTAAATGCTAACATCTCCAAAGACAAACAGAACATAATCCGAGTCAACGCGCATCACTAAACCAACTAAGAATTGAATGAACCAAATTGTAACCTTTTGTTTTATAATTTAGCCATGGAGCTATCACTTTAAAATACTTATTTTTATAGCCATCCCTATCTTTAAAGCTATATATATATATATATATATATATATATAAGTTTTTCTTATATTGCCCTTTTATAGACATACTTTATCTAAATTGTACACACACACACACACACACATATATATATATATGTGTGTGTGTGTGTGTGTGTGTACAATTTAGATAAAGTATGTCTATATATATATATATATATATATATATATGTGTGTGTGTGTGTACAATTTAGATAATGTATGTCTATATATATATGTGTGTGTGTGTGTGTGTGTGTACAATTTAGATAAAGTATGTCTATAAAAGGGCAATATAAGAAAAACTTATCTTAGTCAACTCTTTTCATCCCCTGAGGGACTTTATCAAGAGAAATGTAAGGATTTTACTTTGTAAAAAATATTTTTGCTATTCTATATGATACTTGTTGCAAAATAAAATGCTTACATTTACCTTAATAAGATCTCTCAGAGGATGAAACGTGTCGGCTAGGATAAGTTTTCTTTTTGTCTTTATATATATATATATATATATATATATATATATATATATATATATATAGGAAAATATGACAAACCCGTAAAAACGGAGGGGATAATAAAAAAAATCTAATTGATATGAAATAGATAAAAATAGAGAACTCAATGGATATATCCAGAGCAATATGAAATATTGAGAGGCGTGTGTGTATTAGATGCTTAAAGTTATCATATAGTTTTGGGAGTAAGGATTTCTTGGTCGGGCTAAGAATATTTCGGCGAAGATCTAGCTTTGTCGATTGAATATATTACACAGTGTCCTTTATTATCTCTCGGACTGCAGCGGACAATTTGTCACCGGTACGTAACTCATCATATTTCCCGGGTATTAAAGATCCCACGAAGCCTGAGCCAGATTATAGGTAAACGCCCTTTCAATCGGTTTTACCAATTAGGAAGAGATCGATCGCGCTTATTATTCCTTCCCTCTCTCTAATTTTTTGTCGGCATTTGTTTTATGAAACCTTTCACCGTCATTAGTTCTGTTCGTTGATTCCTTTTTCGTCTGTTGACTAAGATGCATTTACCATTAAGGCTCAGCGGTTAGCGCAAGAGGCAGGCCTTTGGAATTTAAAAAATAAAGGTTTTCCTCCCATCAACGGGGTCGATAAGCCATTGCGTTTGGGGCCGGGATAAATTCAGATAGAGATTATAGGCAAGAGTTAGAAACAATTTCATAACTTGCCGTGAAACACTGATTATCCCGTTAGGTTTTTTAAAATCATTTCACCCCATGTAAGGCAACAAAAGCAACTAAAACGAAAGGGATTTCTGAATGTTAGAGAATGTGGGAAATAAAAACACTATTAAGGAGAGAAGATAATAAAAGAACAAAAATTAAGAAGGCAGTAGATAACGATTGACATTGAATTTAAATTTTTGAAGTTCAAACTAGACTAGAAAACAAGAAGCCTGAAAAAATACAGACATACAGGCATATAAACAGACACACACATGCACAAACATCTTGCCTTTTATATGTATATATATTATCGATTTTCTGCACTATTGTAAGAACTGCAACCTTCAAACTTCTGAATATCGTTTCTTATGTCTTTGTCTATGAGTGTATCAAATTTGATTAAAATTGGACCAATCCTTCTAAAACCTGATTTTTTCGATTATCGATTTTCGATATTTATCGGAGGTACCTCGATACAAAACCTAGCTAAGAACACTCGCAGACGCTTATAGTACAACTGTGTACATTTTGAAGAAAATCAGTTTAGCCGTTTCGGAGTCGATAGATTAGACACACACACACACACACACACACACACACACAAAGTTCCATTTATAAATAAGTTTAGATATAATTGTCTCATCCCAAGCAAGTCAGGACCGCCACTGGTGCGCAGGGGTTACAGTATGAGAAAAAACAAACAAAAAACAACAACAAAAAAAGCAACGTACAGGGGATGTCGAAAAAAGAACAAGAGAAAGTTGGAAATCAAGGGGATAGAAGATGGCAATTGACATTGCATTTATATTTTTGAAGATGTAGCTATCAAGAAGCAAAGTATACGGAAGGGAGTTTCACAGGCGAGAAGTGCAAGAAAAGAGGCTGAGGAGTAGAAATGGCAGCTGCATTTGGTTGTTTTGACCGTAAAAGGGTGGGACCTAAAAGCCAATCTAGTAGCACGAGTAAATTTGTGTGGTCGAGGCACCAAAGAAAGAAGCTTGTCATAGCAGAAGAAAATATTTGTAGAAAAGACAGAGGGAAGAAGCCACATCCCGACGACGAGAAAGTGATGGAAGTCGAGCTGCTAAATCTCGATCAGTTACGTTGCAGATCCTCCTTTGCATTTTGTCGAGAACTTGAAGATGAATAGCGGGAGCACCTAACCAGATATGGCAACAGCATTCAATGCACTGACGAATGGTAGATTTATGAATGTGCCAAATGAATTCTGACGAGAAAAACTCCCTGGCCAAACACAGTGACCCGACCTTCTAATCGGGCAATCCAGTAATATGCTTAAATTCAGCTCAAAACAATAGCGAACGCAGCTGTTCTAGCGCCAATCAAAATGTACCAAAAATATTTTAAAAATTCAAAAACTTAAGAAGGAACCCAACGCAGCGTCAGCTTTCTCTCTGAACGCCAGACCATTCACCCTCAAGCAGCTTAAATTTCTTATACTTTCGACTATCAGGTGTCATCATCATCATCATCATCATCAGTAGCAGCAGCAGCAGCAGCAGCAGCGTTGTTTTGACTTGATGGCACACTGCAAATCAGCATGATTTCTGACCTTCGGTAACGTTGGGAATAACTCTTATCATGTTTCTCTAAACCTCCTTGCTTCCTATTAACTCAGAAAGTATTGCAGTTTTTCCAAACTGTTCAATTTTTTTTTTTACGAGTAATGATGGAATTTTATTGATATATTTTTAGTGTCGTTGTTCAATGAGTAAAACTTGTGTGTTCTTGCAATGTCTGCGGAATTTATTCATCAGTTTTGTTTTGATGACAAAACCATTTCCACACTATTTACTGTTTTACAAAAATACTAACTTTTGGATTTACAATACCGGCCATAATTATTAGGCCACCCCAGTTTTTTTAAAAGAAATTATGTATTTCAGACTACTTTTAGTATTTATTGCCAAATAAAAATAGAATGGTTCTTTTGTTATTATTACTTTGCAAAATTTTACAAGGCAAGGAAGCAAAGATGAACTCGTCTGAATCACCCTAAATTTTCTTAATTCTTTCATTGATGAAACTGCAATATAGGTAATTATTAAATATTTATAAATTCATTTCATGCACATGTTATTGTGTAGTATTAACAAAAGAACCATTCTATTTTCGTTTACAATTATTCACTTGGCAATAAATACTAAAAAATAGTATGAAATACTATTTTTAAAACACTAGGGTGGCCTAATAATTATGGCCGGTAGTGTATTCTGCAATATTAATATCAAGTCCTTCTTTGATTTTGGTTTATTGGAGACAGCAGTTATAACAATAAAGGCCCCGAGCCAATAATTCCCGTTTTTTTCTTTTATCCCAATTCGTCTAACATCGACAATATCGATTATAAAATTTTTATCATGATTTATTAATCGCGGCGCAGATATGACAAAAGGCCGAGATAAAATCTTTATACGCAATTATGTATGTAAAACATTATATGTAAAATAAATTATATGCAATGGGAGACAAAGTTTAAAATAAGAAGTTTGCTTCTCTTATCGAATGACAACCTGAAAAGTCATTAATTTATTTGCCAATTACATGGTGAGATGGATAAACTGTCGCCGTTTTATATTTTTAAGTTTACGCATGCGCGTTGTTTGTGTTTGATTTTGTTGCACAGTATAGTAGGGTCAGCTGGGAACCGTCTGCGAGCAAAAAAAAACAAAAACAAAAACAAAAAAAAACACCATGACGCAGTTCACTCCGCTAGAAATTTGGAAACGGCATGCTGTACTGCTTGACATTTGCACCAGAAGCTCTAATACGAACATTTCAGTGTGTTTGGGTATCAATATTAGGATAGTACAGAGGATTCGGAAAGAGTTGGCTGAATCTAATGGTGATTACGAAGGTGCTTGCAGCAATCACTAATGATGGCGACGTTATGTCTTCATTCATCTTACCACAGGGCTTCAGGCTCAATATGAAGGCCTACATTAAAAGCCTTGAGTTGGTAGTGCTGCTCTGGGTCAAGGGGATGGTTGCTGGAAAACCCTCTATCTGGCAATAGGACTCTGCACCATGTCACACAGCACGCGAATTCATACAATTTCTGCAAAAATATCTCCCCTTACATCTGGCATTCTAACTCTCAATACTTGCAAACCCCTGATTATTATGTGCAGGGCGAAGTAGAACAAGAGACCAACAAATATCTTTGCAACACTAAAGATGAATCGAAGGCACGGATTATGGCAGTATTCACCATCTTAAACAAGGAGACTGTCCAGAAGAGATGCAGAAGATTCCGAAGTCGTCTGGATACCGTGGTTGAAACTAATGGCGATTTTATTGAATAAATTAACTTTTTAGCATTCCAAATATTTTTGTTTAATTCTAGTAAATAAATCTGTTAAAATTACGTACCTCCTTTCATTTTCAATACCTAAATTTAAATAGAATTATTAAAAATAAAAAAATCTTGAAGCTTTAATTTTAGCTTTAATTGAAAGCCAAGAGATTAAATCTACTAATTCCAGTAAGCAAAATACCTTAGTGTATTTCAAACCGCAATTATAATGATCATAATCTAACATTTTTTTTTATTTAAAAAAATTTCAAATTTTCGGCCATTATTCATCGATAGACACATTTAGTAAACAGAAGCCAATCCTCGGTTTTAAAAAATCTTTCAAAAATAAAATACACCTTGCTGACATATTATTTTATTCAAATTACCGAATTTAAACTTACTTTAACCTGATTTGAAACAAGAATTACTTGTTTACTATAAATTCATTTCTTAATTGCGATAAACTTGTTATCAGAATTATCACCATCTTATCAAAGGCGATAACTGACGATGAGAGACGGATGTCGTCAAAAAATGCTAAGTATGGAAGACAAATTCGTCATAATCTTAATCGTACGCTTCGTCATTTTTTAAATTTTTAACTATATGTTAATATTTTAAAATTTAACACAATATTTTCAGTAATTATCCAATATTTTATCGAATTTTAGTTTATTTAGCTTTTCAGTTTTTTTAGTTTATTTCAGTATTTTTAGTTTATTAAGCTTTTCAATTTTCGTTTAGTAAATGTAGTCTTCATGCATTAATTTAACACCCTAGCTTTAACAATGAAGAAGGAAATTTTTTTAAAAATTTGAAATTTTATAAATTATTATAATAAAAAATAATAAAAATGAAAACAATTCTTGTAAAAATTAATTATTCATTGGATTTGTTTCAGACTATGATATCCTTAATGTATGTTATTTATAAAAGCAATTAAAAGCTTATCTAAATAAAAAATGGCCTTACGTTTTTTTATGAAAAATAAAAATAAAAATAATATAAAACTTTCTTTTAAAAAGAATTTACAGTTTAATAACAGAGAATGGAATTATAAGGTAACTTAATAATTCATGAAATGTTATGGCATTTATTAATTTCTATTTTTATTATCTATTTTTCATATTATTTTTAATACCTCCACAAATTGTGAATTTCCTTTTTTTTTTGTAACAAAATTAGAAAATTAAGAATTAAAATATAAAACCTGCTTTAAATTTTGAAGGGTTGATTTGCAAAGCGCTTTGGATGTTGAAACGTACGGTATTAAAAACACGGAAGCGAGATAAAAGAATTGTACCCTGCCGAAAATGTTTATATAGTTCTTTTTTCCCCTGTAAGGAGTGCAACCTTTGAAACACGTCATTTATATAATGTACGGTCACCCGTAAAAAGAAAATACGGGTCATCATACGCACACAATTAAAATGTTTTAATTATTTTAAAAATCCATTGGCTAAATTATTTGTATTAAGCTTTTCAATTTTCGTTTAGTAAATGTAGTCTTCATGCATTAATTTAACACCCTAGCTTTAACAATGAAGAAGGAAATTTTTTTAAAAATTTGAAATTTTATAAATTATTATAATAAAAAATAATAAAAATGAAAACAATTCTTGTAAAAATTAATTATTCATTGGATTTGTTTCAGACTATGATATCCTTAATGTATGTTATTTATAAAAGCAATTAAAAGCTTATCTAAATAAAAAATGGCATAGTTTATTGCATTTTTGTTTTCACAATTCGGAGCAGAGTTTCTAAAAATGGAATAATTTTGAAGAGAAAAAAACAGTTGATTAGCATTCCCTAATGACTCCTGAATTTAATTAAATTTAATATTAGCTTTATGGGGAAACGATCGCGAATTTCTAGACAATTTCGGAAATTAATTGGTTGTGTGAGAGTAACATATGTAAAAACAGAATTTTTACCAAGATTTTCTAAAAAGAATTATTTCAGTCAAGTATGAATAAGTCCTGAAATTTTCATAAAAATCCGAAAATTATTCGATCTCTGCCAGAATTTCCAAATTAATGTGTCTTTCACTAACAAAAAAGTGCATTGCGTAATATGTTTGTCGTTACAAACCCTTGTAAAAATACGTCACTCACAGACGAAAGAAAAACAAGATTTTCTACCAAAATTTCAAACGTGTTAGAAGGAATTAAAAAATGAATAAAAAATGCTTTGATCTATCCTCTTAATAATTACATAAGCATTTTGCCGACAAAACTTTGTTTTTATTTAGTTTGGGAACTTTTTCTTTCATACTATGCAGTTTTTTCAGTTAAAATGAAATGTCAATTTTATTTTAATTTCTGCATCATTTAGACGACAATTTATCCATCGCACGTTATATATGATAAGATTAATTTGTTTAATTGAAATTCTTGCGTTTTAAATTGCTTTAATTATAGTTGGAATTAGTCCAGAGTGAGACTATTAATAAACGCTAGACTGAAAATCATGGATCTAATATTTATTCGACTTTATCTTTATTTATTAGTCCAGAGTGAGGCTATTAATAATAAACTGAAAATCATGGATCTAATATTTATTCATGCTTTTTTTCTTTTTCTTTTTTACCCAATTCAATATACGATCTCCTGATAATAATAATAATAATAATAATAATAATAATAATAATAATAATAATAATAATAATAATAATAATTCAGTGTGCAAACGTGGCTGTTACGGATGTAAAGACCAATTACTTATTAACAGGATGATCTTGGAAAACGGCTTCAATGAAATGAAAGAAATAGTGCGTAAAGAGTACTATAGGAGGCTACGATTGATATTAAAAACCGAATTGAATTCTCAGAACAGAATTATGGCCATTAATAGCCTTGCCATCTCAGTGGTTCAATATAGTTTCAACATCTTGAACTGAACTCTAAACGACATCAGATGAATGGATTCTTAAACAAGAAAACTTCTTTCTAAGCATAAGATGCATCATCCAAAGGCTGATGTAGACCGTCTATACATACCCCGTAAAGAAGGAGGAAGAGGTCTTATTCAGTTAGAATTGTCATACAAGACAACAACTATTGGCTTACTAACATATATAAACGTCTGCATGGCCAATATCCAGAACGTGCTAATTAATCCGATGTTGATAAAGTGCGTCTGGATTAAAGTCTGAGCCTGAAGGCTTTATTCTTGCAGCGCAAGATCAAGGACTTTTCGCTAGAAACTTTCAGGCAAATATTATACATAATAATGTGGATTCAAAATACAGGTTCTGTAATAAATACCAAGAAACAATAGACCATCTAATCTCAGGATGTTCTGTACTTGCCCCAATTGAATATAAAAATCGTCACGATAGTGTGGGCACTATTTACACTGGACAATATGCAAATACTATGGAAAATATGTAAACAAACACTGATATGAACATCACCCAGCACCGGTTACAGAAATAGACGATGTCACAATTCTATGGGATTACACCATCTACACAAACAAAAAAATTGAAGCAAATAGGCCGGACATTATTGTTAAAATCCAGAAAGAAAAAAACTTGTCTATTAATTGATATGGCTTGTCCAGCGGATTGTAACATAGCAACCAAGGAATTCCAAAAACTGTCAAAATATAAAGACCTGGAAATTAAAATAGAAAAAATGTGAAAATTGAAAACAAGAATCGTGCTAGTGATAGTAGGTGCAATTGGAATGATAAAGAATGGAACAAAATAACACATTGAAAGAATCCCTGGAAACCCCAGCTTAAGAGTTATACAAAAGATTGTCCTGTTAAGTACAACTTACACACTAAGGAGAACATTGTCTATGTAACGCTAGGGATGATAGGGGAGATAGAAAAAACATAAAATGAAGCCATAACAACACACCACGACCTGCCTTAGGTCTTCCCGCAGACTTGGTAGGCAGTGCGACCATAGCAGAAATCGAAATATGATAAAAAATGACAACATAATAATAATTCTGTGGTTCAATATAGTTTTAACGTCTAGAACGGGATCAGATGAATGGTTTCTAAAGCAAGAAAACTTCTTTCTAAGCATAACATGCATCATCCAGAGGCTGATCCAGACTGTCTATTACGTACCTCCACGAATTCGCTGAAAAAACAGCATAATATGAAGAAAAAAGCTTCAAACTAAATAAAAACAATTTTTTCTCAGTAAAATGTTCATTTCATTATTAAGAGAATAGTTAAAAATATTTTTTAATTGTTTTTTAACATTTTTTAATTTTTTTCTAGCACGTTCGAAATTTTGGGAGAAAATCTTGTTTTTTTACATGGGTTTATTACTGTAAACGTAATATTACGCAAATCAGTTTTAGGCTGTGAAAAGCACATTAATTTAGAAATGCTTGCAAAAATTAAATAATGGTCGGATTTTGATGAAAATTTCAGAACTTATTTATTTATGAATGAAATCATTTTTGACATAATTATTTTTTTAGAAAATCTTGGTAATTTTCTTTTTTACATATGTTACCCCCACCAAATTAATTTCCTGAAATGTTTAGAAATTCGCGAAAGTTCGCCTATATACGTAATATTAATTAAAGACAGGAGTCATTAGGGAATGTTAATCAACTGTTATTATTTTCTAAATTAGCTCTTTTTCAGAAAATCTGCTCCGAATTGTGAAAACAAAAATGCAACAAAATTAAGCTATTTTTTTATTATTAAGATTATCTTTAATTGGTTTTATAAACAATATATATGTAGGAAATCATAGTCTGAAAAGAAGAAAAATTTCAATGAATAATGAATTTTTACAAGAATTGTCTTCAAGGCGATACAATTAGTCAAACAGCACGAAAACAGAAGGCTTTATGCTTGCTTTTCACTAAGAACTTTCAGGCAATATCATATATAATAGTATGGATTTTAATTGCAGGTTCTGTGACAAATGTCGGAAACCATCGACCATCTAATCTCAGGATGTTCTTTATTTGCGTCAAATGAATATAAAAATCGTCACGATAGAGTGGGGAAATATTTACACTGGACGATGTGCGAACACTTTGGAGAAGATGTTAATAAAGACTGGTATGAATATCACCCATCACCGGTTACAGAATTAGAAGACATCACAATTCTAGGGGATTACGCGATCTTCACAGACAGGAAGACTGAATCAAATAGACCGGACATAATTATAAAAAAAAAAAAAAAAAAAAAAAATTAAAATAAAAGAAGAAAAAAGTCGCCTACTAATTGATATGGTTTGCGACCAAGGAATTCGAAAATCTATCGAAGTATAAAGACCTGGAAATAAAAATAAAAAAATGTAGAAATTGAAAACAAGAACAGTACCAGTCACAGTAGGTGCGCTTGGAATGATAAAAAATGGAACACAACAACACACTGAAAAAAATCCCAACTACAGAGAAATGCAAAAAATTGTATGGATAAGCACAGGCCACACACTAAGAAGAATTTTGTCCATGCAACGCTCGTGATTGTAGCCTTATTGATAAAGAACCCTCATACAGACCCCCCCCCCCCACTACAGGTAACGACCAAATCAAAAGATTGATTGAGAATAACCGCATTATGCAACGCGGGAATGGACAGAAACACTAAATTTATTCAAATCCACCATCCACTAGCACTTAGTGAAGCTTGGGTACTCAGATCGCTACAATGTTTTGATACCACATGATCTGATTAAAAATGATATTTTGGATCGTATTTCTATCTGTGATTTGCTTTATAAACGCAATGAAGATGTACACTTTTTCAAGCAAATTGTGACGAGTGATGAGAAATGGATCTACCTCCTGGTAGATCTCAGAATGTCGTTGAGGTTCTTCTCTGATGAAAGAAATTTCATACAGGACCAGACGATCAACAGGTAGAACGACAGCGGGATCTGCAAAGACATCGTGAAGCATAAAAAGTTTCCCTCCTCCGTCATGGTCCTTGGCGTCATCTCCATCGAGGGGTATGTCATGTCTTCGTTCCTCTTTCAAAAGGGCCCGAAAGTTACCGCTGATCTCTACCAGGAGGTTCTGAGGAGCGTGGTGAAGGACACCCCTACATCTTCCAGCAAGACTCCGCTCCTGCACACAAGGTCAAGACGACTCAGTTGTTGCGTGGTTGCTCAACAATTTTCCTCACCACTGGTCACCGGACTTGTGGCCGCCTTCCTCACCCGACTGCAACCCCCTTGACTATTTCTTTTGGAGCTTGATCTAGGCCAAGACCAACAAGCACGCCCACGACTCTCTGAAAGCTACAATTGCGGAGGCGTTCGCCGCTATGGAGAAGGACATGATCACCAAAGCGTGTGGCTCATTTCGCGCCCGCCTTGAGATGGTCATCGCCGCCACCGGAAGTTACATTGAAAAATAATGTAGTATGTAACTCTAACTGTTGCTTAAAAAAAAAAAAAACTGTCGGCTCTCTCAATAAAAACTTGTTTTTATTGCTTATTTCGTTTTCTTTTTGTCAAGTGTCGGATTTTGCTGCAACACCCTGTACATTTTACCTGTAGTGGAAAGCGTAAAGTTGTAGTCAAAATATATTTAACCGAAGCCATAAAATTGTGTTCAAAATAGTCCTACCTTGGTATTAAGTAACCTATAGAGATTTATATGCCGTTAATCAGAATCAAACAACCAACGAACGACCATATTGAAGACTTATTTTTTACTTAGTCGAGCCAGCCAGTGAATTCCAAGTATCCTTTTGTAGACCTATTTTCTAACCGTGGTGAGTGGGTGAGATAAACAGCGACAAGAAGTTCCATATTTTTCTGCTCGATAAAAAAAAAAGGTAGGTTTCTTCAATAAACAATTATCGATTTGATTTCAGCATGTACATTTGCACGGAATTAAGGATATTTTGGAAAGTTTTTCACGGGGTTAAAGCCATCGGGGAACAAAACAAAAATTTACCAACCCACATTTCTGCTGCTTCTAGAATTTTCGTCAGCTTTTCAAATGCCTCTTTTGTTAATGTAATGTGTGTTCGAATGCCTCTTTTGTTAATGTAATGTGTGTTCGAATGCCTCTTTTGTTCATGTAATGTGTGTTCGAATGCCTCTTTTGTTAATGTAATGTGTGTTCGAATGCCTCTTTTGTTAATGTAATGTGTGTTCGAATGCCTCTTTTGTTCATGTAATGTGTGTTCGAATGCCTCTTTTGTTAATGTAATGTGTGTTCGAATGCCTCTTTTGTTAATGTAATGTGTGTTCGAATGCCTCTTTTGTTCATGTAATGTGTGTTCGAATGCCTCTTTTGTTCATGTAATGTGTGTTCGAATGCCTCTTTTGTTAATGTAATGTGTGTTCGAATGCCTCTTTTGTTCATGTAATGTGTGTTCGAATGCCTCTTTTGTTCATGTAATGTGTGTTCGAATGCCTCTTTTGTTAATGTAATGTGTGTTCGAATGCCTCTTTTGTTCATGTAATGTGTGTTCGAATGCCGAGATATTTAAATTGCTGCACCTACTCATGTTTTTCTCTTGTTGATGACCATACTTTCTTTCTTCTTGCAGTTAATGGTTAGTTCTTTTTTCTCGCTTTCTTCTGTCACCCTATCTAGGAGGTCCTTTAGTTTCCTTTTCGTGTCGACCATCAGCAGAATGTCATCTTATAACACTGCTGATATAGATATGGATTAAGATCTGGTAATTCTATCTCTTTACACTTATTTTCTATCAATCCGTTGTTAATTGTAACGACTTCATCCAATGTATTTTAATCGTCTTTCTCTAGACTGGTTTCCACGAAAGACTAAAAAGCCCAATATAACCTGCGATTTAATTCACAGCTAAGGAAGAGAACAAAGTATTAAGAGACGGGAAAACTTTTGAACCGAAACAAAGAATCCATATCTTCCCCTTTGTCTCTTCAGAACGTGTGCGATTGTGTCTCTCCATAACTTCCTATCCCTGGTATCTCTAAGCAATGTTTGTCCCCTGGCTATCCTTTCCTTCTCAGCCAGTTATTTACACAAACAAATTAGGTAGGTTGATCATGACTCTCCACAACTTCCTATGCTTTGTAGGTCTTTCTTCCAGCCTAGTTTCTTCATTAAGTATCCTAGAAGTTTCAACTGTCGTTTTCTAATTCTAACTTCTTCATTACTAACATGTTCAGCCCATGGTATTTTCAATAGCCTTTTTTAGAATCACATTTTTTTTCGCTTTTAATTTTTTTTTTTTTCATCTGCATGGAGATTATTTAACATTCACGTTAATAAAATATAATCTAATCAGGAAGACACCAGGTAGCGATTGACATTGCATTTAACAGAAGTTTAGTACTCTTTTTTTTTTAAACGAAATATTCGTGTTTCTTAATACTTTGCCTAGCCTTTGAAATGCATCTTTCGTTATTCCACCGGGTCTTTGGTTTTTATGTGTTATACTTTTCGTCGTCTGTTAAAGTTCTGAATTTGCTTGATTCTGGCGTTGCTAATTCGTAGATCGAATCTTTGGCGGTTATTCTTGCAAACAACCACCTATTGTTTGTTACAAGTGATAATTATTCCTTTCTCCCGGCTTTTATTTACTACGTTGTTTGAGAGTTCCTGCAATTTTCTTTCTGTATCAGCCCTCAAGAGGGTGTCACCTCTGCAGTGGTGGACCGTGTCTAAAAGAATTTAGTTGCCAGGAGACAAAGGCGGGCCCTTCAAAACTATAATTCTATCATTTAAGTTTGATAACAAATACATAAAATTTTCAAAAAATATTATTGTGATACTCCAACAGCTTCTTTTCTCGCACTTCCCGACTGTGGAATTCCCTTCCACATGATTGCTTCCCCGACAGCTACAATCACCAGGAGTTTAAATGTAAGGTCAATAGACACCTCGCATCCATTCTCTCAAACACTCTTCCCATCAACCCAACCCTCAGCCTCGGTATCCTTACCGTCTATCACCCTCCTTCTTACATTTCCTATAGCTAACCACTCTTTCTCTTTATCTTCCTCTATGTAACCCCCTGCGCAATAGTGGCAGTGGAAAGCCTTGCTTGGGATGAAATGATTAAAAAAAAGACGCTAACCGTCACTTGTTGGGTACTTCGACGTGGTGTAATGGTTAGCAAGCTTGTCTCGCTAGAATCATTAAAAGTGAGTTCGATCCTCACTGAGTGCTCCATACTTTCGGCCTTGTGCTGCCTCTAAGCTACACTTAGAAAAGCACCGTTAAGTCATGGTGTACCACGTATTTAGTACTGAAACTGCGAGATATACTAGACATAACAATTATGAACAAAAAAGGGTAAAATTAAAATATTTCTGGAAAATATGTGTATTTCTTAGTCATTAGAGCGTACTTGTACTATACAAATGACTGGTAGTATATACCATTTATGAGAATATGATATGTTATAATCGAATTATTTACTTATTTTAAATCATGGTTGATACTTTAAAATAGGTACCTTCACTATTTCGCGGGAAAAACAGCATAGCGCAATGAAAAAGGCCACAAACTTAACGAAAATAAAGTTTTATCGTCAAAATGTTGATGTTATTATTAAGATGAACGACCAAAGTATTTTTTAATTATTTTTTGAAATTTTGAATCCTTTCTAACACGTTTGAAATTTTAGTTAAAATCTTGTTTTGTTTACGTCATCGCCGTGGCTAACTTTTAACATTGACTTTTTTGCGCTTGTTTTCCGTTGAAAACACATTTATTTGGAAATTCTTGTAAAAATTAAATAATTGTCAGATTTTAATGAAATTTTCAGGACTTATTCACAAATAAATGACATTATTTTTTAAATGATTTTTTTAGAAAATTTTGTTAAAAAGTTTTTTAAAATATGTTACCCCCACTTACTTAATTTCATGAAATTTCGCACAGAACCTTTCTTTACCCTTAACTTTTTTTTTTGTTAAAAGTAGGAGTCTTTGGAGATTGTTTTTTTTTTTAAATTAGTGCTATCTAAATGAAAATTTGCTCTGAATTGAAAAATAATGAATCCAATAAAACAATGTCATTTCTTAATTAGAAAAGCTTTTAATTGCTTTTGTAAATAAGTAATATTAAGGACATTATTCTCTAAAGAAATAACATTTTTTCTGATAAATAATGAATTTGTACAAGAATTTTTTCACTTCTTTTACATTTTAATTATAATAATTTATAATAGTTTAAAATCGTGTAAAATTCTCTATTGGGATTTTCCCTGGATGTAATATAATAATTAAGTGGAAACGAAATTTACAAGTCCAAAATTGCAAAGATTAGACGTAATGGTGCTATCTATTTTTTAAATAATTTTTATTTACTTAATACTTTCCTTATTTTCATGTATGGTTGACTAAAATTGCCATTATTATGAAAAGGTTCCTTAATTTAAGAGTTTTGTCCCTTCTCTTAGATTTATGAAAATTGTCATTTGTGGTCATACATAGCAGCTGTCATCGCTTCGTTATTTAACAGTCCGTCAAACGTTCGATCAGATGAACACGACCAATCGTTAATAATTGGTTGTATATTCCTTTTTTATGCTCTAAGTAAGTAATATTTCTTTAAAACCAGATTAATTTAATTTTCAATTTTCTAATTTTATTAAATTAAAGCGTCAGAAATCTTGTGAAATATTTTTTAAATCAATGAATTTTTGTTTGTTAATAAATTTCTTAAAATTAAGAAAATGGCCACTTTTAAAAAGATTCTAAGAAATCGAAATTAAATGTGACTTTCCGATCTATATAATTTCTATCTGAAATACACCAGAATTTTTTACTTAATGGAAATAATAAATTTAATCATAATGCTTTTAATTAAATCTAAAATGAAATCTTCAAGAATATTTTTTTCATTTTAAACATTTTATTTTAACCTACAGAAAATTTATGCCAAAATAGTGAAGGTATCTACTTTAAAATAGTTTTCTATACAATTTGAACATTAACATTTAGTTCAGAAGCGCAATAGAGCATTTCATGTAGTTCACTATATTAAGTGTTATAAATCAGGGGGCCGGTTTCGAATTCCAGTTGAAGTCCTTGCATTCACTTGCGCACAAATACCCTTGGGAACGGTATTAATCCGTCTCTTCCCTTTAGTTATGGGTTAAATAATAGGACAGATTGGGTTCTATAGCCTTGGCTGGCAACCAGTCTACCGCAGAAAGCAGTGGCGACCTACTGCGGGATAATCTTCAGATTAGTCAGTGAGGTCTCGAAAGAGGCATGACCACCCAAGCATGTATCACGTATGGCACTTAACTGACTGAACTGATGGTGTGCAGATAACTTTTTAAAGTTTCTATTCTTTTTTTATTACGAAAACATTTATCTGTGTTTTTCTTTATTGCTTTTTTTATTTTACATGGGGGGGGGGCAATATATCAGGGATTCTTTTGCCACTGGGTAAGATGCTACTCTGGCCAGTTCGAGAACGTTCTGGTGTGAAATTTTACACAATTTATGCGTTAACATTTAGTTCAGAAGCGCAATAGAGCATTTCATGTAGTCCACTATATTAAGTGTTTACTAGATGATTGTTCGAATTTTCCAATAATTGCTTCTGCATCCAATTCATCTATTAATTCTTTTTCAATGAATAATAACATGTGTGATTCCAGATTCTCCTCGGAGAACGAATTTCTTAACCTTGTCTTTATGATTTTTTAGCTTTGAAAATTTCCTCTCACATTCGACTTGAGTAACTGATGGTGTTCAGATAACTTTATAAAGTTCTTATTCCTTTTTATTATGAAAACAGTTGTCTGTGTTTGTTTCTTTATTGCTTTTTTTATTTTATATAGGGGGAGGGCACACCATCAGGAACCCATTTGCTATTGGGTAAGCTACCACCCTGGCCAGTCCGCCGCTGCATCTCTGTGTTTTATGTTGTTAAGAACGTGTTGGTGGGAAAATCAGCGTCAAATAAAAATCTCGACATACCGAAGCGTGAAAGAACGAAAAACGAAATAGAAATAAAAACACAAAAAGAAAATAACTGGTATTCCCTATTTTTCTTTGCCTCTGTAATGTTTTAAATTACAAAAAATAAAAAAATAAAAAGATAGAGAAGAGATCATGAAACAGAAATCTATTGCCCAACAAGGACAGATAATTCATTAAACCTATCCTCAGTTGGTTTACTCTTCTATCTACTAAGCTACACCCGTAAACACAACTATCCATAAATGTAATAACAGTTAATTAGAGTGTCATACAGGACGCCGAATAGAAGGCTTATACCCGGAAAAATGAATAAAATTCAGCGGGTTGAAAAGCGGGTGAATTTTGAATACAAGCCAGACCGATGGCGTTCCTCATACATTATTCAAAGCCACCATTGATGCTTTTCGTCCGTTGTGATATCCTTACGCGACATATTGAGCTTAGTATTTCGATGGACCCATTGTGGTGCGGGCCAACGAATGGTTGGGAACGATTGTGGTGACTTTGAAAAGCGACGGCGGTTGTCATAAAAAAAGAAGAAGCGAGAAGCAACGGGAAGAAAAGAAAAAAATGAAACGAGAAGGTGAAAGTTACTTTTTAGAGGAGGCGGTGGCTAGACGCATAAAAAAGAAAATGCACTTTTTAAAGAAAGAATGAGAAAGGAATGAAAGTAAGGCATGAAAATAGAAATACAAAAAGGGTGAAAGAAAAATGAAAGAAGGAAGTTTGAAAAATGAAGGAAATATTAAAAAAAAAAATACCGTGATAATAAAAAAGGGAAATACAAAAGAGTACATTGAATATATAAAAAGAAAGAAAATATTTTTTCACTAGAATATAAAAAGAAGATTAAATGAAGAAAAATGTTTTGTAAGAAAAAAATTAGAAGAAATAAGGTCAGATGATGAAGAAATATATATATATATATATATATATATATATATATATATATATATATATCGGAATTATACGAAACTCGTATTAGCTGTCATATTTGAGTTTTTTATTTGTTTAACATTAAAAATTCACACACACACACACACACACACACACACACACACACACACACACACACACATATATATATATATATATATAGAGAGAGAGAGAGAGAGAGATGGATAGATATGAACAGACTGCGATACCGACACATATACATACATAGATACGAACATATATATATATATATATATATATATATATAGAGAGAGAGAGAGAGAGAGAAAGAGATAGATAGATAGTTAGTTAGATAGATAGATAGATAGATAGATAGATAGATAGATAGAAACAGATTTAGATAAATAGACAGATATGAGCAGACTGAGGTAGATATATATGAACAGACGTAAATTGATACGGAAAGACTTAGAAATATAGATATGAGCAGATTGAGATAGGCTGATAGATATGAAAGAAAAAGAAAGAAAACGACAAAAAGTTTAGAAAAATATGAAAAAAATAATAAAGTAAGGAAAGACAGAAGAATAGTGAAGAAGAAAAAGGAAAATCATCAAGATAAAGAAAAACAGAGAGAAATGAAAGAGAGAGAGAGAGAGGGGGAGGTGAGAAGGAAAACAAAAAACAAAACGAAAAAGAAAGAAAAGCCAAATAAAAGATAAAAGCTTTTGTTACCGACAGACTCCATTGTGATACAATTTTGTCCTAGTTTTCCAACTATTATATTTCACCCCCATCTCACAGATGAAACATTTTCTTTTCTTTTTTCCTTTTTTTTGGATCCGCCTCTCAGTAGATTAAAATTCGAAAGAGACCTTTTCGCCTTATCACAAGCAAATTAACTTAATTACCCGTTAGCAGAACCAGTCACACCAGTATTCTTTATAAATAGTAGAAATAATTAATCTTCCGACTGAAGACGAGGTCATTTTAATATTTCTTCACCTGGGTCTTTCTGTCCCATCTGTGGAAGTTTATCAAAAGTGTGTATCGTGAATTTTACAAGCAAGGGACGTCTGTATATCTACAGATACAGATATAGATATATACATTTATACAAACGTCCTATATAGTTTTAATGTAGAGAATTTGTCACTTTAATTGAGCAGGTTCATGTTGACTTCGAAGTTTCGTGAGGATACCGTTGATATCTTCACTCATCGGGACTGTTTTTTTTTGTTGTGGCCGACACACACACACACACACACACACACACACACACACACATAGAAAAAGAAAAAGAAAAGAAAAAAGGAAAAGAAAAAAGAAAAAGAAAAACAACTAGCTCCGTTAAGTAAAGGCATAATAAGGGTGTCCTTACAAAACTTTGAGCTCGGCATGAACCTACTCAGTTAAAGTGACAAATTCATTGCACTAAAATATCAATGCCCTGTCTCCACCCCAATATCGAACACTTTACGAAAAAAAAGAGTAGGGAGCTGGTTAATGTTTCTTTGATTCGCCCTTGTGTCAGACTTAACCGAACTCCCTTCAGCTTACAAGTTTTATGCTGAATTATCATCAGAAGGTTTTCATCAGATGGTTGGTTGTCGGCAGATTGGAATATATGGAATAGTGTGGAATAGTGTGGAATATATGGAATAGTGTGGAATAGTGTGGAATAGTGTGGAATAGTGTGGAATATATGGAATAGTGTGGAATAGTGTGGAATAGTGTGGAATATATGGAATAGTGTGGAATAGTGTGGAATAGTGTGGAATATATGGAATAGTGTGGAATAGTGTGGAATAGTGTGGAATATATGGAATAGTGTGGAATAGTGTGGAATAGTGTGGAATATATGGAATAGTGTGGAATAGTGTGGAATAGTGTGGAATATATGGAATAGTGTGGAATAGTGTGGAATAGTGTGGAATATATGGAATAGTGTGGAATAGTGTGGAATAGTGTGGAATATATGGAATAGTGTGGAATAGTGTAAGAAGAATAAAATATACATTTTGTATGTTAAAATTAGGAATTTATTAAAAGGAGGAATAACATAAGTTGTAGAAGTTAATGTTCAATTAGAAAAATTATTAAGAAGTTAAGCGTAGAGTTCGTGTTCAATAATAAAGTTGAGTTAAGGGTATCAAGAGTTGAAGAAATTGTTCGTTGTAGAAATTGTTGAAAGAGATAAGGAGAAAGTGAACAAGGTGCAACCTGACCTTATCTCCGGGTCAATTTGAAGTTGGTTACATTTTAGATGTGTGCCAGCAAATCGCTTTCCCTGATTGACCACCGTGACCGTTTAGAGGCCATCCTTAAATATTCAATCCAGTCACCTGGGGTGGTTCCCAGAATGATTTTTTTCTTTAGCTGTGGAAAAGCCGTTTCTCTGACGTTTTTTGAATTTCTAGATTTGTTAACCAATCGGGATTAAAAATATGATTTTTTTTGTGAATATTTTTAAAAGTGAAGAGGGTTGATTTTAATTAATTTCTTATCCACTACATGTCTACCTTTTATTATCTCTCCTATGTGTGCATTTATTTATTCAGACCCTATCGTTCGAATCTCTGTATCGTTCTTTATTTAAGAATGATATTTGTTGAGGTGTATTGAATGATATTTTTTTTCTTTTAAGGGATTTTACTGCCACTGTTGTGCAGGGTTTTACATAGGAGGAATGTTATGAAAAAGAGTGAGAAGTTGCAGGGGGTGTCAGGAAGAGAGTTGGAGAAGGAAGACAATACTGATGACAGTGGGGTAGACGAAGAAAAAAGCATGAGAGAGAGGATGTAAGTTAGTGAGACAGGAGATGACTATTGACTTTACATTTAAATTCTTGGAGATTATAGCTGTCGGGAAAGCAAGTCTGCGGAAGGGAATTCCACAGGCGGGAAGTGCGAAAAAAGAAGCTGATGGAGTAGAATTTGAGTTTATAATTTATTGGTTCCACAGTAAAAGGGTGGGACCTAGTTGCTAATCTTGTTGCTCGAAGAAATTCATATATAGGGGGTACCAGTGAGCTAAGTTCATCGGAGCAGAAGTCGTGAAAGTATTTGTAGAAGAGACACAGGGAAGCCACACTGTGTCGGTTAGAAAGCGACTGTATCCTAGCTGTCAAGTCGGGTTTGATCACATTACAGATTCTCCATTGGATGTGGTCGAGGACACCTAAGACACCTAACTCGACCAGATATGGCAGCAATATTATTGTTCAGTTTAGTCGTATTGAAGTTTTCTCAAAGCGAGTAAGAATTAATATACAAATATTTACGTACAATTACCAATGACACTTTATTGACAAAGCAAATTAACCAAAAAAGAATACAAAAGGGCTGAACTAAGCTGTTCATAAAGAGATGTGTGTGTGTGAAATTCCTATGAAAGATTACGCGAGATTTACATTTGAGAATTCATTATCTCTTGAATTTGGTTGAATTATATAGACTCCGAAACGGCTGAACCGATTTTCTTAAAAATTTACACAGTTGTACTATAAGCGTCTGTGAATGTTCTTAGCTAGGTTTTGTGTTGAGGTACCCCCGATAAATATCGAAAATCGATAATCGAAACAATTGGGTTATAGAAGGAGTGGTCCGATTTTAATCAAATTTGATACACTCATAGACAAAGACATAAGAAACGATATTCAGAAGTTTCAAGGTTGCAGTTCTTACAATAATGCAGAAAATCGATAATATATATATATATAAAAGGTAAGATGTTTGTGTGTGTATCTGTTTATCTGCATGTATGTCTGTATTTTTTTCAGCCCTTTTATTTTAGTTTTTGCTTCTGGTTTGGCTCTAAGTAGGTATAATTGCAGTTCTTAGTCTCAGCCATGATACCATTTACTCAGAGGACTCATTTAGCCTTCAAAATTCAGTTTACGACGAAAAAACTAATTTGATATCGATAGCAGGAAATCAAAATTTGACTTACATTCATTCATTTTTCTTTCAGTCTACGGTTTCGCTTTAACTGGAAACAACTATTGCTTTTTAGTCTTTCGTGCCAACGTCCAAAGAGTCTGAGCTCCAGGACCATGGATTAGTTTTAAAGCTTTCATTACACCCGAGCAACGCCATGGTATACTGCTAGTCCCTATGATAAATAAAACTTCGGGTATTGCATGTTGTGTATTATTCTGAGGTGAAGACAGTCTTATTTCTAAGGCAAAATAGAAGAAAATGAGATTTTTGTATCTTTTCTTATATACTACATTAGAAATGCTATCTTACCATTGCTAGCGGGATTTCTTTGTCAGACAAGTGGGGTCACTTATATCTACTTTTGGTTTGTGAATCGATATAAACTTTATTATATCTATTACCCTAAGTTCATTTTCTCTGAAGTTATCTAAACATTATATCTACCTGCCTTGCTTTCTCCCACCCTCTCTCTGTTTCCGTAAATATATTCTCTTTTATTTCTCAAAATAAGGCATCTATCTATCTATCTATCTATCTATCTATCTATCTATCTATCTATCTATCTATCTATCTATCTATTTCATTCTTTTCATATCAATCTTTTTACGCTATTGTTCAGCCAATACCGGACCCAAGAGCCCTATAGTTAGGGGGCTATTGAATCTATCTATCTATCTATCTATCTATCTATCTATCTATCTATCTATCTATCACTTTTTACGCTGTTGTTCATCCAATACATGTACCAAGAGCCCCTCTTAGTAAGGGGCTACTGAATGGGGGTTGTTTTATAGACGTAAGTATTGTAGATTATGAGAACATGTAGGAAAAATAACGGTTGACCCTAGATTTAAAAGACGTTACAATTCTAGTAGTCGGGGAAGAATCCTCTTGGGAGTCTGTTCCAATATGGGGAAGAAGCTGTACGAATATAACTTCTTTACTACAAATGGAATACGAAGGCAATGGGGCTGCTTCAATCGTATGTACGTGACATGGCGAACTGGTGAAATTTGGAAGTGTAGCTCTTCAGAATATTTTCCACAGAATGTGGCTATAGTTTGGCAATAGGTTTGAGATTTTGAGATTCTGGGAAAGGAGTTGTAGGATGGAAAATAATTAATGATCTATAACACATTAATGGCCTAAACTCCAATTCTCCAGACATTGATCCAATAGAAAACAGGATCAATCAACTGAAGTATATCAACATGCAAATTGTTAATGGTGATGGTAATATTGGCCGTTTCCTTATAAGGAAACATTCGGTATTAATTAACTGATTAGGCAGTACTACAGTTGTTTAGAATTTATAAAATCTTTGTCTTAACACATTTTTTGAGAACAATAGGTTTATCAAATTCAGTAACTGTTATTGCTCTTTTCTGTATCGATGAGGATTTCCTTCCTAACCTTTTACTTGAAGTCGTGTAGAATGTCAACATGTTCATTATGTCATTATTATGAATTGTTGTTGTGCTTCTCTAGCGCCAGTTTAAAATATTCGAAGACGGATAGTCTTCCCCAAGATTCATAGGCCAAACTCGCTCAAAGCCAATTTAACCATAGATCTGAGACAGTTGACGATTTAGATATTTCTAAGCGTGTATAGAGCCATGTATGGGATCAATATGAAAGTTTCGATCTACTGCTGCTATTGCTGCTAAATTCTTGTCCTTCTAGCTTTCACGGTCTTGGCAGAGCGCCAAAATATCCCCAGCGCCAAATTAACTGGCTGGGGTGCTTGGTGGATGACACAGGAGGCGAGGGTCTTGTTGATAGGCCACATCTCGGTGTCGTCACATAGCATAGAGAGGACAGTGACGGGTCATAATTCTGGTTTTTTAGGCTAATGTTTTGGTTGTGTAGCAATCTGCGGTGTTGTGAGAAACTAGTTCAATTTCCTTATCTCTTATACGAAATTTCTTACAACCGATCCTTACACCGTGGTATTTGAAGTGTATGATATTTCAGTCAGTTCGGTGCCATACGTAATACACTCTTGTGCGATCTTATCTCTTTCGATTCATGACTGACTAGGCAGAAGATTTTCCCGCAGGAGGTTTTCATTTCTTTCTACGGTAGACTGGTTGCCAACCAAGGTTCTAGAACCCAATCTGTACTGCTATTCATCCCATAGCTGGATGGAGAAGAGATGGATTCATACCTTTCTTAAGGGTATTTGCGCGTAAGTGAATGCAACGAATTCCACTGGAATTACTATGGTATTTTACTATATCCTGAATTTTCATGATGAATTCAGGGTAGGTGCGATTTAGCTCCAAAGTTTTATTTCTTGGGGAACTTGGTAAAGAACGCAATCAAAAATATGAGAAGCACTTTTCTTCATCTTCTATTTACCATGTCGTATTTTTTTTTATGAGCTTAGCTTAATAAAACGCAAACAGGTAATCTGGGTAGGAGGACCATGATGCACCAATCTACAAATGGCAGAAAGTTTGCTTGTCTTGTCTTGATATTCACTCAGCTTATTTAGATATAACAGACTATGTTGCATCATAGTACTGTATAAACATTTAGAAATAGATTAGTAATGTTAGAAATAGGGCAAAAATGACATTAAAGGTATACGAATCTATTTAAACATAAACCTCTGATATATGACAGAGGCCTGAAATGTCAGCCATGCACAACGTCTAACTTAGCAAACAGTTCGTTTAGCGACCAGGTCGTTAAGCGACCAACTCGTTAAACGACCAAGTCGTTTAGCGACCAAGTCGTTTAGCGACCAGATCTTTGAAACGGAACTTCCTCGTCAAGTGAAGCGTGGCTGTACATGCAATAAACTGAAATTTTATTCGGAGACATCGCAAACAAAGAACGAGAAACCTTCTCTCTGACTGGAAAAAAGTTTTCTTACGATTGACTCAATTCTAGTCACAAAGCACAAAACTCCTCCCTATGGGACAAAACATAAGATTTCTCGTTATATTGACGATTTATTCAATACCTTACATAACATCTTCTTTTTTCTCTATTAGTAATTATCAGCCATATATTAGACGCGTATCAATATTTAATAGCTACATCGGAATAGATAGGTTCACTCAGGTGCTAAGTATTAGGGGCATTCGTTCAGGGAGAAGCAGCGAGACGGACAGGTGCAAACGCAGAGAGAAAAGAGACTGGTTAAAAAAAATAGAAAGAGATGCAGGAAGACTTAAGCATTTATTGTTTCAGGAATGACACTTCGCAATTATTAATTCATTTGTGCATTCATCACCCTTCAGCGTCTACAAAAGTAAGGGATAGGCGTGCGGCTGCGCAATTACGATTTGGTACAGAAAGCGACATGCCCGATCCTTCTGGTAGAGGCCACTGTGCTCAGAAGGCGAGGGTAGACAGGAAAAGGTGTTGTTGACGTGTCCAATGAGTTTAGTAACACCTGTGATTAGTGTGTTCCATGTTGCCACCGTGTTGTTTTCCTGCTTTTATTTAGAAAAATATTCGCCAGCACAAAATGGTTATCATTTCTTCGTCTATCGGATGACTCGCTCAATGCATTTTTTTAGCCTCCTGACAATAATGGTTCCCTGTTAGTTCACATAAGAGATTGAAACAAAATAATTTATGCGCATTAAGGTTTAGAATGAAATGTCTCATTCTCTCTCTCCCCCCTCTCTCTCTCTCTCTCTCTCTATCTATCTATCTATGTTTGTTCACATCTATCTATCTATCTATCTATCTATCTATCTATCTATCTATCTATCTATTAGCAGTACAGGCTCGGGTGTAATGAAAGCTTTAAAACTAATCCATAGTCCTGGAGCTCAGACTCTTTGGACGTTGGCACGAAAGACAATAGTTTTTTTCAAGTAAAGCGAAACCGTAGACTGAAAGAAAAATGAATGCATGTAAGTCAAATTTTGATTTCCTGCTATCGTTATCAAATAATTTGCGTTGTAAACTGAATTATGAAGGCTAAATAAGTCCTCTGAGTAAATGGTATCATGGCTGAGACTAAGAACTACAATTATACCTACTTAGAACCAAACCGGAAGCAAAAACTAAAATAAAAGGACTGAAAAAATAGAGACATACAGGCTGATCAACAGACACACACACAAACACATTGCCTTATATATATATATATATATATATATATATATATATATATATATTATCGATTTTCTGCACTATTGTAAGAACTGCAACCTTGAAACTTCTGAATATGCCTTTGTCTAAGAGTGTATCAAATTTGATTAAAATCGGACCACTCCTTCTATAACCCAATTTTTTCGATTATCGATTTTCGAAATTTATCGGGGTTACCTCGGCACAAAACCTAGCTAAGAACACTCGCAGACACTTATAGTACAACTGTGTAAATTTTCAAGAAAATCGGTTCAGCCGTTTTGAACTCTATATTTAACACACACACACACACACACACACACACACACACACACACACACACACACACACACACAGAGTACCATTTATAAATAAATTTAGATTAGATCTATGTTTGTTCACATCTATCTATCTATCTATCTATCTATCTATCTATCTATCTATCTCAGCCTATTCATATATTTTTCTTCCTATTTATCTTTATATGTCAATATCTTAGTTTTTGAATATAATCTCTTCTAATCGCTTCGTATTGACGTATATGTCCCAATACCCTTCGATTTCTTGCAACTCATAGATAAATCTACGCTATTCTGTCTCCCCCCCCCCCACCCCCCCCCCCCCCCCACACACCCTCTCTCATTAAAGTGTTTCTTAATTTCATTATTCATCTATCTTGCTCTTTTTCGCTCTGCTTCTCTTTCTTTCTACAGGGCACTCTCTACGCATCTAAATAATATTAGATTATTGCGTATTGTTTTTTCTTCAGCATTTCGTTCAAGCGCTTGTAACAATCAGGATTTTAGATGTTGTCAGGATTTTAAATGTTGATTCTCAAGGCAACCACACTGTTGACCAAGTGGATAGACAGCAACTCTCGGTGCTACTATTGAAAGAAACTGACCCTTTCATAAAAATAGTTATTTGGTATTTGTCTATACTTCTGAGATGAGGTAGTACTTACATTATTTACACTGTTCGAACTGTTATCCTCATCTTTATTGCCATGCTTACGACGTTTCGGCCGTTGTGCGCTCCGACCTTCTTCAAGTGCTAGGAATTTTGAACAAAACCCTTTAATTCGATCACCGATGTATATCATTCTCATTCTATGTCCGATGCCACTTCCGAATGCCATGCAGTTATCTCCCTTTAACTGAACTCTCTAAGTTATTTGTTCACCACTGCTGTAGTCAGGTATTGAGCTCACATCTCTTTGGGTCAAGTCACTGGAACTAACCACTGCTTATATCCATTGGGTCATGGAGTGAGAATTATATATCCCAGTGATCAAAATAAAAGGTTCAATTCGAAATTTCTAGCACCTAATAGCTACAAGGCCGGAACGTACAACGGTCGGAACGTTGTAAAAATGGCAATAAAGATGAGGACAAAAGTTCAAACAGTGTAAAAAAAGTTATTTGGGATTAACTTTTGTTGACTACAACCAAGCAGGAAAAGAAGACGGAAAGTGCGACACTTAGATCCGACTCATTCCAAAAGCTAAGCAGAGTATTGAGAGATAGGAAAATTTCATAGGAAAAAAAAGAAAAGATTACTGAACTGTTACGTGATTAGCTGTCCGCCTAAATGGCAGCGAATGCCGGGCAATCTCCTCAAAGATGAAGGAAAGACTCGAAACAACAGAAATGTGGGTCTACAGAAGGATGCTCAGGATACCATGAACGGAACACGTGAGAAACAACAAAATTTTCAAGTGAATGGAAACGAAAAGGAAACTTACTTAACATCAAAAAGAGATAGTTGAAGTTTCTTAGTCACGTAATGAGGAAAGAAAGCTTGGGGAATCTGATACTCACAAGGCAGATAGAGGGACAGGGAAAACAGTGCGTGATATACTTTATTGACTTAAGCAAATGGAATGCAGAGCATGGTTTGGGAGAAATAAGTTAAAATGTATTAAGAGTTACAAAGAACAGGAAGATGTGGAGAGTCATGATCACCTACATTCTGAAGAAGCACATAAAATCGATTCCTGACCTTTTGAAGATCTAGAGATCCGAAGGCGAATTGGCATGGCAAAGGAAGCATTCCAGAAGTTGAGTAAAGTATTAAGAAACAGGACAATTTCACTATAAACAAAGAGGAGAGTACTGGGTTGCCATGTGATGTCGGTTCTTCAATATGGCAATGAATGTTGGACAATATCTTCGAAGATGAAGGAAAAACTTGAAGCAACTGAAATGTGGTTCTACAGAAGGATGCTGCGGATATTATGAACCGAGCATGTGATCAATAATTAGATTTTGGAAAGTATGGAAGCGAAAAAGAAATGAATACTGAGCATCAGGAAAAGACAGCTAACATTCCTGGGACATTCAATGAGGAAGGAGGGCTTGGAGAACCTGATATTAACAGGCCAGACAGAGGGAAAAAGAGACAGGGGAAAGCAACGGATAACATATTTGAAGGACCTGATCAGGTGGATGACGGAACGAGAGTTGCGTGGTGTAAGAGCCACCAGGGATAGGGTGATGTGGAAAGCCATGATCGCCTACGCCCTGAAATCACAGGGCACATAAAAGAAGAATCTGTACTTTGTTTTTATTAACAAATGTCAAGTTTGAATCTCTTTAGTCGCCCCCATCACTACTGGATGCCTTTGTCAAACTAAGATAACTTCTATCGTAGCGCAAAAGTTGGCAATGTCATCTCACTGACTGTCATCGTAAGTTTGATCCTTGCTGAATGTCTCTTTACTGTTGCTTCAACTCAAGGAAATCGCTTTCATGCCTAGCGAGGCACAATGGTATGGAGACCGTTATCTTGAGTTCGATCCTCGCCCAATGCACCTCTTTAATCAGCGGAGGTAAATGCTCTCCCAGACTAACGAGTGCTCCTGCGATATGTCTGCTGCTAGCAAAGTTGGTTCACTGTATCGCGCGATACAATTTTTACCGCCAGAATCTAATTTACATATAAGTCTATCATTCGTCCATACATTGAATATTGCTGTCACATATGGCCTGGTTCTTCTGCTATATATTTAAAGATTCTTGATAAAATCCGAAGAAGAATCTACAATGTTTCTCTCCAGAATCTATCTTACACATTTATAAAATCTACCATTCATCCATGAATATTGCTATTACATATGGCCTGGTGCTTCTGCTATATACTTAGAGATGCTTGATAAAATCCAAAGGAAAATCTACGTTTCCCTCCAGAATCTATCTTACATATTTATAATTCTACCATTCATCCATGCCTTGAATATTGCTGTCACATATGGCCTGGTTCTTCTGCTGTATATTTAGAGATTCTTGATAAAATCCAAACAAGAATCTACAATATTTCTCTCCAGAATCTATCTCACTTATTCATAAGTCTACCATTTATCCATGGTTTGAATATTGTTGCCACATCTGGTTTGGTGCTTCTGCTATGTATTTACAGATTCTTGGTAAAAAAAAAAAATCTGCAATGTTATTGGTCCTGACCTGGCATTTCGATCTCAGTCAGTTTTCCACCGCCGTAACGTAGCTTTCCTTTTCTATAAATACCTTCATGTAATTCTACAGATGAACTTTACTCTATAGTATATAGACTTTATGAATAGTAATAGATTGGCAACTCGTTCTCATAAATTCACAGTTCACTTGGCTAAATGTTACCTCAAGTTCTATGCTAACAGTTTCTTCTCTTTCACTTCTCACTTGTGAATTTCTTCCGACTTCCTGTTTTCCAGTCAAATTTGACATTCAAAAATTTAAATGCAATGTCGATCGTTATCTACTGTCTTTTCTTCTTCTTGTTTTGTTGTTCTCGCTCCTTAATAAGGTTTTCTTTTGTTATTTTTTCAGTAAACTCTTGAGTCTTAGTAGCTTTACTACCTTGCTTGGGGTGAAATTATAGGTTTAATAATGGCAAAACTCTAAACTGAAAAAAAAAACCCGCAAAAGTAACAGAAAAAGACTCCATTATCTTATTTATTTATATAAAATTACTTAAAAATAATTTTAAATCTATTATCTTATTGAATTTACCAACAACAATAATTTCAATGCGCAGGTTATAAGTACTAAAAAAGATGTGGAAAAGCGTGATCGCCTACATTATCAAGTGATATGGCGATTTTTAAGTAAGAACTTAATTTGCTTGATATAAAATATCTTCTCCGTCATTTACCTTTAGTCGCTTGTCATTATCTTAAAAAAACAAAATGGCGTCTCTTCCTCTTAAAATTTATCCGGCTGCATAATGTCAGATCTCCAGAGGTCCAAATTAAAGAGTTGAATTCTAACGACGCTCAAAGTTACCGGAAGTGATGATCACTAATGCCTCGTATCACTAATTATGAAAGAATTAATCGATAGTTTAACACAATCGATCTTTCTCAATTGGTAAAACATTCGTAATGAAAAAATGTTGACAAGCGCCCAAAGTGAAAGACGACTATGATTTGAAATAAATGCAAATATTCCCTCTCTTGAGATTTTCTTTCTTTCCTTCTTTCTTTCTTTCTTTCTTTTTTCTTTCTTTCACAGTCTGTTCCTATCTATCTATCTATCTATCTATCTATCTATCTATCTATCTATCTATCTATCTATGGTAAAATAAAGAACAAATAGAAAAAAGATCTCTCAAAAGTTGCTAACGTTTCCTATTTGTTCTTTATCTTATTCTGTCGAATCCGATCTATATTTGATCTGAATTTGATCCCAACTCATCCTTCCTATCTATCTATCTATCTATCTATCTATCTATCTATCTATCTATCTATCTATCTATCTATCTATTTCAATCTGTTCAAATCTATCTGTGAATGTATTTTACTCTACTCACTATCTATCTATCTATCTATCTATCTATCTATCTATCTATCTATCTATCTATCTCAGTTTGTTCATATCTATCTATCTATCTATCTATCTATCTATCTATCTATCTATCTATCTATCTATGAGATGATTCAATTGCGATGTCAGTATTTTAATCAATGAAAATCATAATACTGACTTTTGGAAGAAAGTCACACCGAAAAATTTGTAGCTCGCCCTCGTACACCCATCTACCCCCTCCACACACACACACACACACACACACACACACACACACACACACACACACACATATATATATATATATATATATAAATGAAGACAAAAGGAAAGATTTATAAGTGTGTATGTGTGTCCTCTCTCAAAAATCTGACGTTTGAACATTTGGTCAAATTTTGAGAAGTGTGTTGCCTTGTGGACTTCTAAACTTTTATCTAAATAAATATATATATATATATATATATATATATATATATATATATACTAGTAATACTACAAAGAAAAGATTTGTAATAATCCTAATGAATCCTAATAATATTAGATTAAATATTAAAACTGATCCAACAGAGACCTCGTTGTAAATTCAATTTTCAGAGCAATATTTATTTCACATGTAAATTCAACATTTTACTTTTGGAGAATTCCAATTTCTACAGACCCTTTCAAAGCCTTCTACATAAGCTTCGAGTAACAGATATAATGAAAATAATATAATTTTTCTTTTTATCTTTAAGAGAAATGGTAGATGACATTGGTTGATTTACATTTACTTCAACAGGACAGTTTTCTTTGGAACTGAAATTCCGTAGAAACTCCTAAAAATCTGGTTATTATGCAAATTGATGATGTTATGCCTATTATTATTGCAGGAATAGTTTTTCTATTAAATATTTTACTTAGAGGGTTATATTTGTGAAAATGTTTACTTACTAATTTCAGAAAAAAATCTGTCCAATGTAAAGATTAGTCCAAAGAATGGGTTGTTGAACCATATAATTTTTCTTTTTTCTCTGTTTACTCTGAATTACTAACAGGTGTTAAATAGGATAATTTATCTTTAAAGCCGTTTCTTTAGAGAGCTTTATCATACATTTTTTAGTCTTCATTAAATATCTTAAGGTTTGAAGATAATCTGTTAATTCTTGTACTAACAGTAGTAGGTATCTGTTTCACAATGAAATTAGGGTGGTGAGAATTAACGTTAATGTAGTTGTAGTTCTCTTTATGGTAAGGTTTGAAAGAATTGTTATTGAGATTAAGGATGATGTCTAGATAATTAACAATCTTTAGGTTAGAGGAAATCTCAATTTTAAATCCTAGTAATTTAAAGTCCCTAATGATTTTCTTTTGCGTCTTCGTAGTCAACGGTCCATTACTATTAGGGATGAACATAAGTCCATCATCTCGGTATAAACCGATTTTTTAAAGATCTACAATCCTACTAAGAGTATCAAAAATACATATACATACTAAATCAGCAACTTGGGTTGAATCATATGCCCCCATAAGGACATAAAAATTACCATTGAAACACTTAGTTTAGGTGGAATTGTTAAAAGCTAGAAGAGATTTTCTAGCTGTCAAGATAACACTAGTGTCTTCGTCTGTGATCACTACATAATTGTTAGCGAAATTAATACAGTTTATAAAAAGGTCTCTAAAGATAGAGGAATAGAAGTCTATCAGATAAATGCTGAGAAGTGTAATTCTAATCTTATCATTAACATTGGTAAACCATTAAACAGTATTAGATGAATCTTTCCCGAGGTTGGAGCAGAGGGTAAGTTATACTTTATCGGCTATTTTTTTATAATATTTTTAGAAATAAATCATAACTAAATTTTGGGTTAGATTTATTAAACTATACTGTAAATTTGTCTCAAAGTTGCGTTTTTGATTTTTAAATAAAAGGTAAGCATTGTTAGTGTTGACTTTCCCTAGTCTATCAGCAATATTTAGTTTGTTTGCAAATGTAGTAGAGTTTCTCACTGAGAATATAGTAGTTTCGATGTGAATCTGATTGATTTTGAGGTCTCTGATATACAACTTCAAGGGCTAGTCTCTTGCTGAGAACCACTCATTCTGCCTTCTTACGTTTAATTCTCACCAAATATAAAAAAGAAAATAGCAAGTAGAGTTTGTCACTGACAATATCCTAGATTTAATTTGTACTTGATTGATTTTGACGTCCCCAATATGTGACATAACATGTAGGGTTTGTAACTGAGAATATAGTAGGTTCGATTTGTATCTGATAGATTTTGAGGTCCGCAATATGTAACTTCGAACTAGGCTTTTACGCTTTTGCTGACAACTAGGCATTCTCTTTTCTTACAGCTAACTTTTGCCAAATAAATAAAATTGCAAGTAGGCTTTATCACTGAGAATATACTAGGTTCCATTTGTATTTGATTTATATTCAGGCTCCCATAATGTAACTTACAACTAGATCTGTTCTTTTCTGTTGACAACCAAGCATTCTCTTTCCTTAAAGCTAATTCTCACCAAATATGAAATAAATAAAATTGCAAGTAGGTTTTGCCACACAGATTACAGTAGGTTTAATTTCTATCAAGCCAAGTTTGAGTTACATATCGGGGGACCTCAAAATCCATTAGATTTTGAGGTCCCCCGATAAGTAACTTCAAACTTGGTTTCTGAAAACAACGCATTCTCTTTTCTTACAGCTAATTTTCACCAGATATTAAAAAAAGAAAATAGCAAATAGGGTTTATCACTGACAATATAGCATGTTTGATTTTTTTTTTAATCATTTCACCCCAAGCAAGGCTTTCCACTGTCACTATTGCGCAGGGGGTTACGTAGGGGAAAGTGATGAGAAAGAGTGGTTAGTTATAGGAAATGTCGGGAGGAGGGTGATAGACGGATGAGGATACCGAGGATAAGGGTTGGGTAGATGGGGAGAGTGTTTGAGACAATGGATGCGAGTTAGTGTGTTAAAAGGTGTCTATTGACCTTACATTTAAATTCCTGGAGATTGTAGCTGTCGGGGAAGCAAGTATATGGAAGGGAATTTCACAGGCGGGAAGTGCGAGAAAAGAAGCTATTAGAGTAGAAATTGCGGTTACATTTTATCTGTTTCACTGTAATTGAGATCCCCGATATGTAACTTCCAGCTTGGCTTGTCCCTTTTGCTGACAACCATGAAATATCTTTTTCTTACAGCTAATTCTCACCAAATATAATGCACGTTTTATTTGTACATTTATTTGATTATCAATTATTTTGGGAACAATCTATAAAAAATTAAGAGAGAATACTTTAATATTTTAGAAAGTGTTTTTGTTATTAATAAAAATGATATCTGCACATTTTATTTATACATTTATTTGATTTGGGATGAATCTATAAAAAATGTACGAAGAAATAGTTTAATATTTTAGAAGGTGTTTTTGTTATAAATAAACACGATAACTGCAAACATTATTTGTGTATTTATTTGCTTATTAGTCATTTTGGGAACAGACTGCACAAATGTCCAAGGAAATAGTTCGATACTCACTCTGGTCAGTCTGACAAGAAAAGAACTTCTGATGTCTCCCATGAAATGATGTATTTTTGCTTTGTTATTGATCCGGTCGTCTAACGATGTATCCGGCTTAATAGATAAAAACTCTTCACTTCTTCCCGATTCTTTTTTTCTAGATAATTTTTTTTTAAATATATTATTATTCATAAACACTATGAAGATGATTACAATGAAAAAATGTCGAATAATCTTGCTATATGAGTATTAACTAGAAAAAATAACCATTTTTGGATCGAATCATTACAAGCGATGATAAATGGAAACTCTTTGACAACAGTAAGAGAGTAGGCCAGTGATTAGATGCAAGTGAACCATTAAAACAATGCCCAAAACCTCCACTGCACCCTAAAAAGTTTATCGTTACTATATGGCGGTGTTTCAAAGGGGTTATTCATTATTCATTCTTGTCTCAATAACAGCAACCTTATATTTTCGAAAAATTGGGTGTATGCACGAAAAATTAGAAAAGAAATATCGTATACTTGTGAATAGGGGTGGCCTAAATTTGATGTTCGATTTTGTTGAATTGTGAATTTTTCCATATTCATCTGATATCTCTCCTACTGACTATCACTTATTTAAGCATTTTGAGCTTTTCATACACAATAAAACATTCACCATTAAGGAAAAGATCGTCGAAGCATCTGAATTGTTTAACATATAAAAAGATGGGCATTTTTAAAGATAGGATCAAGAATGTAGAGGTACTTTGGAGAACAATCATTCATTAACATGGCGCCTATTTCAACTGAATAAATTAGTTATTTTACTTTTCAGAAACGTTTTATTCATTTCCTATAAAGTGTGTCATTTCATATGTCACAATCTAATATTACTAATACATTTACTATTAATATTTGCTAATCACTCAGTTAAGTGCCATACGTGATACACGCTTGGGCGATCATGTCTCGAAAGAGACATGACTGACTGGGCAGAAGGTTATCCCGCAGTAGGTTGCCATTGCTTTCTGCGGTAGACTGGTTGCCAGCCAAGGCTATAGAACCCAATCTGTTCTATTATTTAACCCATAACTGGAGGGAAGAGACGGATTAATACCTTTCCCAAGAGTATCTGAGCGTAAGTGAATGCAAGGAATTCAACTAGAATTCGAACTCGGCTCCCCGAGTTGTCGATCCGAGTCGATATCCACTGCACCACAACGCACATATTTTCTATTAATATTTACTAATACATTTACTACTATTAATGAGATTTGTGGATGTGAGAAAAATATTTTACAACAATAAGTTGGTTAATTTTGTTTAGCGACATATCAACACCTTTATTGATTATGTAATGCCGAAATCTAAATATTTTTTAACACCATTTTATGGCTCTAACTACAAATATTTTCTATATAATTTTATGCATTCAGGGTAAAATTATGTTTTTAGGCATATATTTTGTAGCTCATAAAATGTATTGTTGGTAATTTTACACCATTTACATTATTGGGATTATTGTCATCATTTTTGTTGCCATTTGCACGACATTTCGGCCGTTGTACGCTCCGGCCTTCTTCAATTTCGAAATTCCTAGCACATGAAGAAAGCCGCAGCGTACAACGGTCGTACAAATGACAACAAAAATGATGACAATAATCACAATAATGTAAATAGTGTAAATACTACCTCATTTTAGAAATATAGAGAAATACTGGTAATTTTATTATAAAAATGTATTTTTGTATTTTTTTTAATATTGCATTAATTGTCATTTTTCTATAAAATGTATTGTTGGACCTTTTATTATAAAAATGAATGGTTGATTTTTGTTTACTATTTTTTCATAGCTGGGACCCGAACAGGTCTTACCACTTTGAGTCAGGTTGAACCTGGGAACAACAGATGTTAAGAGGGAGGTCCACGCGCCTCAAAACCTCCAATCTCTCGATCAGAAGCCTTGCTGCTGGATGATGCTTATAGTCATACCCAGGACGAGAGAACAGTAAGAAATTCTCGATAAATCTCGTGATACTTTTAAAGAAAAACACAGAAAATACTTTCTATGTACACATAGGCACCTAGATCTACACGTCAGTTTACATTAGGACTATGATTGACAATTGACATTGACAAAGTCTGGGGCGTACCGATCCAGGTGCCCCTATAGTAATACATAATACGAGTTTTGCAGAAAGTGAATTTACAGAGAACTGGGATTGACAATTAAATATAAACGGTTTGCATCTTTGTCGTTTTTATTCCTGTTTTGAAGGGAATACAAAATGCGACAGGTAAATTGTAACCATTTTATATTTTCAATTTCGCGCATGCGCGTTGTTTGTTTTTGTTTTTGTTAGCTGCACAGTATAGGAGGGTCGGTTGGACACCGTATGTGAGAAAAAGAGCACCATAATGCGATTCACTCCGCCAGAAATTTGGAAATGGCATACTATACTGCTTGGCATTTGCTCTGGAAACTCCAATACAAACATTTAAGGGTGTCTGGGTGTCATTCTAAGGACAGTGTTAGATAAGTCTATTTTCGAAGTTTAACGCAGCTCGGAAAAGTCACACTGGTGATTCCGATAAGAAAAGAACTCCCGAATTTGTTGATGAGAGCATCAGACTTATCACGGAGGACTATATGAAGTGTCTTGAGCAGTTAGTGCTGTTCTGGGTCAAGAGGGTGACTGCTGGAATACCCTATGTCTCACAACAGAACTCTGAACTATACCACAAGAGATAGCAGGAGCTCAGTAATGGCTGTTTGACAAATTTTCTGCGACCATATCACCCTTTACACTCCCCAGACAGTACTCTCTCTTGATTATTATGTTTAGCGAGCAGTTGAGCGAGAAATTTACAAAAATTGTTATAACATCTAAGATGAACTGAAGGCAAGAATTATGACAGCATTCACCAATTTAAACAAGGAAACCGTCCAGGAGTGTTGCAAGAGATTTCGAAGTCGTCTAGAGGCCGCGGGTGAAGCGAAAGACGATTTTATTAAATAAATTTACTCTTTAGTATTTCAAGATATTTTTGTTTAATTTTGGTAAAGATATCTGTCAAAGTGAGATGTAAATGTTATTTTTATTTTTTCGTAATTTACACGATCCAATAGTCCCTGTACATGTAACCCCAAAAATATCAAAATCTGTTAACGGATAATTAAAAAAAGAATAATATTTTTTGCAGGCTGCATAAAGCCATGAGACGGGCATACCGTAGTTTGTCCAACCGTTTTCGGTGTTACTTTTTTCAATGACCCCGATGGTCAGTCTTCTTGTAAAATACAAAAGTATCGAATAACATGTGATATCAATAACGAAGTCGAATACAAAACCACATAAACAACATTATCGGAAAATCTCAAACACGTCGTTTGCAATCACACACTTAAAAAAAAAATCTTTAAAATGTAAAACAAAACCATGAAAAAAAAAGTTACGACAGAAAATAATACAACAAGGAATAAAACACGTATAATGAAGGCAGTAAACGAGCGATGAATTAAAATCAATATTATTTTTTATCGATCTTTTTTACTGATTTCTTTTCATCTTGTTCGACCTTCATGGCCAAGGATGAATCTGTTTGACTTCTCACCGCCATCTTTAGTATGACGATGCGGTTGACTGGAACTGATTTTACTAATTAGTCTCGAGTGTGTAATTAGTCAGAGGATCAATAAAACAGTTCGATACAAAAGCGATATCAAGAAATTATATATATATATATATATATATATATATATATATATATATATATATATATATCATTGAATGTATTCAGTAGTAGAAATCTTGACACGTGTTATTGTGAGGGCAGGTCAGCTTGTTGCCATGGCTAAAATGTCTTTGGACACCTCGAATGTGGTGTAATGGTTAGCAAAGTTGTCTCGCTAGACCAATTTCTGAGTAGTGAGTTCGATCCTAATTGGGTACCTCACACTATCAGCTATTTGCTCAGCTACGTTTAAAAGTGAATCATTTTGGGCATCCCGACGTGATGTAATGTTTAGCAAGCTTGTTTCGCTGGACGAATTCCCACTGAGTAGCGAATCTGAGTGAATCATACTTTCGACCTTGTGCCAAATCTAAGCTGAGCTTAGCAAATCGCCATAGACGAAAAGTCTTTTGTTCATCGCTCAGATTTTGCAAGTAATTAACTGCTCCTGTCTGAATATCTAGGATGAAATGTTAACATGATTTACATTCAGACTATTGTCCCCATCTTTAGTTGCTATCATCACAATGTTTCGACCGTTGTAACCTCTCACCTTTTTCATGTTTTGTCGTTCCGTTGTACACTCTCACCTTTTTCAGGTAATTTCTAACTGAAACATTTATTTAATCTACGGGGTTGGGTTGTTCTCTTTCTGCTATGCATGTCTCGTGGAATCTCGTTTGTTCCTATTTGTGCTCAGTTATTGCTAGCTCTGTTTATACTGAGGCTAAGTCTGTACTATCCAGTTCAGGGATTCAAACCAGAAATACTCTTGAAATCTTCAAAGAAGTAGTACTTTGAGAAATCTGAGGGTGAGCTTGTGCTAAATGAGAATATGACGAGATATTGTTGTTGAAATTTTGCATATATATATATAGTGTCATCCGCAGACAGATCTGTTTCGCTGTATCACAGCTCATCAGTACGATTAGACTCAGATTGCTTTTTAACCCAGGATTGAAACCCGACCGAATTGGCGTCAGTCGGCGATTCTACCTATGAGCTATGGGCGTTCGGTGGAAGAAGGCAGACTTATATATATATATATATATATATATATATATATATATATATATATATATATGTATAAAATTCAAAAGGATCAATAATATTGCATATTCTTCTTTAGGTTTTATCAAGAATCTCTAAATATATTGCAGGTTCACCCGACCATATATTCAAAGTATGGACGAATGGTAGACTTATAGACATATAAGATAGATTCTAGAGTGAAAAATTGTCTAGAAAAACACAGCGAACCACCTTTCCTAGTAGCAAACCTAGAAATAGATTCAATAGAACGACTTCATATTTTAATTGCTGTATCTGGTTTATCACACATGATGAAATAAAAATGAAAAAGAAATTTACAAACAAACAGAAAAAACTCAGTTCAACACATTGACTGCTAACCAAAATACAACTCATGGTTGACAATTTTTATTATGACGACAACTAAAAGTTATTTCTTGCCGACTACATGTGATATCTCGTGCTTCGCATCTTCTTGTATATTTTCAAATGCGGTCGCCAACAACGAGTTCATTCTCTGCGATACTTAAAGTATAAATATCGCGTTAAGATTTCAATTGAAGCTATAAACCAACTCATAAAATGTTTTATTGCCTAAGTTGACTATAATAATTTTGGCATTTGAAGTCGGATTTCGTAAGAGACTTGGCAGTCATTGTATTAAGATACTTAAATATTGTCTTAAAGACGGGAACAGTTCCGTGTTGGTGTTGCTACTACCGAGTACTGAAAGGAAAGTCGGCAAAAAAAAAAAAAAGCAAAAGAAACTGGAAGTTTTTATAGCTGTTTCGCATTACCACCGAACGGCGTCTCGGCAAACCTAGCAACCCAAGTGAGTGTAATCCTACAGTGTGAAAGTAATATTAAGACTTCATAGACCAACTCATAAAAGTGTTTTTATTGCTTAAGTTGGCCATTATAAAATTGGTGTTTGAGTCAAATGTAATTGACCTCCGGTAGTTAACATATTGAAATACTCAGATATTATCTACAAGCCCAGAACAAGTTCTGTTTTTGTATTGCCACTACTGCACGCTGAAAGGAAAGAAAAAGCAGAAGAAACAAGAAATTTCTCGTTTTTATAGCTGTTTAACAGTACCTCCGAATGGCATTTTGACAAACCATGTGGGACTAATCCCTCAGTGTGAAAACAATGTTAAAATTTCAATTGAAGCTACAAACGAACTCATAAAAGTGTTTTTATCGCCTAAGTTGGCTATTATAACGTTCTATAAACGCTACAGAACATATCGCGACTAACAACTGATACACTAAGTGGTAGCATCACTTGTTGTTTACGTCACTGATGCAAATGGCGGATAGGGTGTTTTACAACAACATACGATACGTAGCAGTACTATAAAAAACTACTTGGTATTATGAATAATCTAAGACATTACTATTTTATAGGAGTTGATGATCACTTCAGTGTGCGTATCAGACCTGACGAATTTTAAATCTTCGCTAAGTTATACCGATACAATATTCGGTACCTACTGACGTGTTTTGTAGGTTGTTTGCTATACAGCGCATATAAAAATATATTACTGCCTCAAGGATAAGTGGTGCGGTCTTTTGCAATTTTAGCAATTTTAGTTATTGTTTACTGTAGCCTAACTTAATCTAAACTTATTTATAAACGAAACTTTGTGTGTGTGTCTGTGTGTGTATCCGTTACCTATAGACTCCGAAACGGCTGAACCGATTTTCTTGAAAATTTACACAGTTGTACTATAAGCGTCTGCGAGAGTTTTTAGCTAGGTTTTGTGTCGCGGTACACCCGATAAATATCGAAAATCGATAATCGAAAAAATCGGGTTATAGAAGGAGTGGTCCGATTTTAATCAAATTTGATACACCCATAGACAAAGACATAAGAAACGATATTCAGAAGTTTCAAGGTTGCAGTTCTGACAATAGTGCAGAAAATTGGTAATATATATATATATATATATATATATATATATATATATATAAGGCAATGTGTTTGTGTGTGTGTCTGTTTATCTGCCTGTATGTCTGTATTTTTTCAGCCCTTTAATTTTAGTTTTTGCTTCCGGTTTGGCTCTAAGTAGGTATAATTGTAGTTCTTAGTCTCAGCCATGATACCATTTACTCAGAGGACTTATTTAGCCTTCAAAATTCAGTTTACGACGAAAAAACTTATTTGATATCGATACCAGGAAATTAAATTTGACTTACATCCATTCATTTTTCAGTCTATGGTTTCGCTTTAACTGGAAACAACTACTGCTTTTTAGTCTTTCGTGCCAACGTCCAAAGAGTCTGAGCTCCAGGATCATGGATTAGTTTTAAAGCTTTCATTACATCCGAGCAACGCCGGGCTATACTGCTAGTTAACCAATAAGCCTAATTTTTTTTTTTTTATCACTGGCATGTTTTGGGGTTGACCTTTACCATAGGTATAGGCCTAACTCAAAATTTTGAGCTAAAACATTGCGATCACATTGTACGCCAGGTTAACATGTACGCCATAATTTATGATATTCAAATGGTATTAAATGATATTAAAATAAGACAATAATATATAAAACTATTAACATAACGATATTTAAAATCTTTTTATGAAGTAAAAGATATTAAAATATATATTAAGTGATATAAAAATAAGATGTTAAAAATATAAAAAATTATTTTTCATATTTTAAAAGGATAAAAAGTATCTTAAAAATGATGTTAAAGCTCATTGAAAAGATATTTAAAAAGATACTGTTTTATGTTCTTAAACAAATATGAATTTTCTTGAATATTGGAAAGAAAATTTTGAAAAAAAATTAATTTTTATTTTAAAGAAAAATTTAGATAACCTTCATGGAATTTCATACTGAATCATTTGATAAATGTGTGTGAATCTCGTTAATTAGATTATGCGTTGTTTTCCTTTCTGCTTCTTACCTTCAATCTTTCCTTGGAAAATTAGATACCGAGAGGACAGATTGAAGGCAAGAGGAGCATGGAAAAAAGAACGCATAACCTCTCTGGAGAGCTTGAGCGGAGCGGGGTTTCGGAGAGATAATAAAGACAAAATTTATTACAAGTTACAAACGACAGGTAATGTGGAGTGTCACGATCGCCAATGTCCTGAAGAGACATGATTCATAGATTTCCAAGTTTAATATATTTATAACTATTAGTATGAAATCCAAAAGCTCTCCAATTTACGAACGAGCTAGGCACATTCACTTTGTGTATTAAACGTTTATTAGTATACAGTCTAAAGACTCCTTTACTTACGAACTAGGGTACATAATGAGGACAGAGTGCTTTGAAATTTTTGATACTCACAAGGCATTTTGAAAGCAACAGGAAAACAATGAATAACATACCTAGCGACCTTAACTAAATAGAAGGTGGAGCAAGGAAATTGTAAACAGTCATGATCGCCAACATTCTGAAGGAATACATTATAAAGAAGAAGAAGAAGAAGAAGAAGAAGAAGAAGAAGAAGAAGAAGAAGAAATTGTTATTTCTATTCACGAGATTATTAAAAATAATCAGTTAGAAACTCCTTGAAAGTCACTCGGATCGACAGATACCTGAAAAGGCTTTGGGATACAATGCCCGAAACATTGTGATGATAGCAACAAAGATGAGAACAATATTTCGAAATTAAATAATGTCAATCCATTTGGCATTCAGTCAGTTAAGCGCCATACGTGATACACGCTTGGGCGATCATGTCTCTTTCGAAACATGACTGACTGGGCAGAAGATTATCTCGCACTAGGTTACCATTGCTTTCTGCGGTAGACGGGTTACCGACCAAGGCTACAGAACCCAATCTGTCCTGTTATTTTACCCATAACTGGAAGGAATAGACGGATTAATACTTTTCCTAAGGGTATTTGCGCGTAAGTGAATGCAGTGAATTCAGCTGGAATTCGAACTCGGCTTCCCGATTTCTCGTTCCGAGCCGATATACAATGCACTACAACGCACACCCCGTTTGGCATTACCAAAGTAAATATGCAAATTTCCTTTGTATATGCTACCGTCTTGCGAAAGAATAACACACCGACGACAAGCAATCTTATTCGCGACACCAAACTGCACACGCATGCTCGCGCACAGAGAGAGAGAGAGAAAGAGAGAGAGAGAGAAAGAGAGAGAAAGAGAGAGAGAAAAACAGAGAGAGAGAGAGAGAGAGAGAGAGAGAGAGAGAGAGAGAGAGAGAGAGAGAGAGAGAGAGAGAGAGAGAGAGAGAGAGAGAGAGAGAGAGAGAGAGAGAGAGAGAGAGAGAGAGAGAGAGAGAGAGAGAGAGAGAGAGAGAGAGAGAGAGAGAGAGAGAGAGAGAGAGAGAGAGAGAGAGAGAGAGAGAGAGAGAGAGCAACGAACTTTCCCTTAGTTCAGAAGCTAAATATAAATTATAATAAAATGGAAATTCTTCTTTTATCTTTCTTCTATGTGCCGTGAATCTTCAGGAAGTTGTCGATCAAAGCTCTCCACAATTTCTTGTCTTTTGTAGCTCTTCATAAATTTTATCTTTTTATCTCTGCTAAACCTTGTTTCGAAATACATTTACACAAACTTTCGTATTATTCATATCGTTACTAAATAAATCAAATTTACCTATCAGTTCAAATAGATCATTGTGTTGTGTCTCATCAATTGCTTTTATGTAGTCAATGGAATGAAGATAGGCGTTCGAACAAATATTGCATCCAATAAAAAATCAATAAAAAAGTATCCGGCTGGAATGTGTAGATATTGTGATATGGTGGGTATGAAGTAGAGGAGAATAAGTTAATTTTAGGAATTCTTCTTCTTCTTCTTCTTCTTCTTCTTCTTCTTCTTCTTCTTCTTCTTCTTCTTCTTCTTTATGAGCCGTGTCTTTTACAGGACGTAGGCGATCACGCACTTCCATTTGCCTCTGTTCCTTGTCGCTCTTAACGTTTTTTCTCTTGGCATCTCTCCCAAGATGTGTGTTGTGGTGAAATGGATATCGGCTCGGAACAAGAAATCGGGGAGCCGAGTTCGAATTCCAGTTGAATTCCTTGCATTCACTTACGCACAAATACCCTTGGGAAAGGTATTAATCCGTCTCTTCCCTCCAGTTATGGGTTAAATAATAGGACAGATTGGGTTCTATAGCCTTGACTGGCAACTAGTCTACCGCAGAAATCAATGGCAACCTACTACGAGATAATCTTCTGCCCGGTCAGTCATGTCTCTTTCGAGACATGATCGCCGAAGCGTGTATCACGTATGGCACTTAACTGACTGATCTCTCCCAAACGCTGTTAAGGAAAGAAAATAATTAACTAGTAGGCGGCCGCGTACGTTGTTAAAGATGTATCATCGAATCCTTCTTCTATGCGTGATGTTCTTTCATGATGTGGAAGATTATGGCTCTCCACAACGCCCTCTTTTTTATAGCTCTTAGCAATGTTTGTCTTTTTGCTATTTCTTTTAATCACTGTTATGTGAATTATGTACAGAACCTCGTTACATTGGTTAATCGCTGCTTTTCTAGCTACTTGCCTCTACTATGGCCTATGAAGGTTTAAATTTTCTAAGTCCTCTTTCTTCATAATGTTCCCTTGAAATTTTAACGGACTTTTTCTGATTTTATGCATAAGTGTGGTTTTTGCTTCACGTCTCTTCTTCAGCTGTGAGATTGTCCAGCATTCATTGCCATATAAGAGGGTTGGTATTGCTTAACACCTTGCTTAGGTTTCGTGGAGCATCTTTCGCGATTCCATCTTACCTTCAGATATCGCAGACGCATTTTTCGTTCTCTCGTTAAAAAAAACGCTCAATATTAGGGATAGAGCGTCTGTCGCCTGAAGATCGCTTTTAAGCATGAAACAAAGTGTTGCCACTCTGTGTTAACCTCAGTTTCTACACACACACATATACGCACGCACACACACACACACACACACACACACACACATTTATATATATATATAAATGTATATTTTTTTAGCAATTCACCCCCAAAACAAGGCGATAATGCCACTAAGACACAATGGGCTGCTGAAAGTGAAAGCGAATGGGAAAACGTTTTACGGAACCGGAAACCCAATACCAAACAGGAAACAAAACCTTTACACCTGATCAGAGGACAGAATAGGAGGATAGATAGATAGATAGATAGATAGATAGATAGATATGAACAGAATGAAATAGATAGATAGATAGATAGATAGATAGATAGATAGATAGATAGATAGATATGAACAGAATGAGATAGATAGATAGATAGATAGATAGATAGAGAGATAGATAGATAGATAGATAGATAAGTTTTCAATCAATTCACCCCAAACAAGACGACAATATTACTAAGACACAAGGGGCTACTAGGAGTGAAAACGAATTAGAAGGGACTGACGATCCAATCTCAAAGAAGAAACAAGTGATAAACCTCTACATCTGTTAAAAAACTTGAGAGAAGTGTGAATCGGACAATATGCGAACCCATCTACTATTTAATGTCAGATCAGTGTTCAGAAATCACTTACAAAAAAGGGCTATTATATGCATCATATGATAGTTTTATTTGATCTTTTGTTTTTTACTTACTCCGTTCGTTACGGTTTTCCTATTTGATTACGAATATAGACGGAAGAAAGAATATGTCAAGGATGCTGTTTGGTTTTAGGGCAGGGAAGGGAAAAGAAAGAAAAAATGAAATGGGAGATATAGGTGGAAATAACGCTCCCCCCGTGTTTAACGTCTGCTTCAGTGAAATCTAAAAACTCGTCAATTTTTAATCATATTGTTTGCAACATCTTACTTCTTTAAATAATGACCTGCATTCATATTTATGATTGTTACTGGAATATTTTGTTAAAGTTTCTAAGGTCAAATATTAATCGAGTCAACTGTTTTCCATGGGTATTTTTCATAGCTGTAGCACTCACATGAAGTTTATTTAATCATTAACTTATGAATTAAGATTTATCTGAAAATTTAAACAGAAAAACTGTAAAATGTTCACAGCACAGGTATTGCTAGTGTTGGTAATTATTATTTTGTTACAGTAATTATTATTGTCTTATTGAAAGGTAATTATTATTTTGTTACAGTGTTTTCTTATAGAAATCAATCAGTTAATTACCATGCATGTTATACACTTGTATGATCATGCATCTTTCAAGCTATGATTTACTAGGTTGCCATTTCTTACTGCGGTAGTCCGGTTATAACCCAAACTCTCTTGCTGTTCAACTTGGATGGAGAAGAGACGTGTTAACACCTTTCCCAAGAGTATTTACGCGTAAGTAAGGGAAAGGGCGATACAGAGATCCGAAGGCGTATTGGCATGGCCAAGGATGCATTCCAGAAGCTGAGTAGAGTATTAAGAGACAGGAAATGACGATGTAAACAAAGAGAGTACTGGATTGATATGTGATATCTTCAATATGGCAGTGAATGCTGGACAATCTCAAAGATGAAAGAAAGACTTGAAGCAACCGAAATGTCGTTCTACAGAAGGATGCTGAGGATACCATGGACGGAACACGCAAGCAATGACGAGGTTTTGGAAAGGATAAAAACAGAAAGGAAACTATTACTTTTCATCAGTAAGAGACAGCTGAAGGAGGGCTTGAAGAGTCTTATGCTCATAGGACGGATAGAGGGGAAAAGAGACAAGGGAAAGCAACGCACGAAATGCCTGATAGATTTTAGCAGATGGATAGTGGAGAACGGGGATTGAGTGGAATAACAAGAGAAGGAGTATTAAGAGCGACAAGGGATAGGGAAATATAGACTGTCATGATCGCCTACGTTCTGAAGGGACACGGCACATAGAAGAAATAAATGCAACGAATTGACCTGGAATTCGAACTCGGCTCTTCAATTTCTCATTCCGAGCCGATATGCATTGCACGACAACGCACATAGAAACAAATGCTAAATATAACGTATACATAACGAAACAATGCTAAGTTTAATGACTAAAACCGCTCCCCTTTACTCCTTTTTAATGTGACACTGAATCACAATTTTTTGTCACAGTGTCAATAATTACTGTTTATATCTTGATATAGGATTTTCGAAGGAAGGCTCAAGATTTCCTTTAATCACAATTTTAAACTTTTACGCTGTAATCACCACGTCGGTGAGATCTTTTAATCCTTATGGAAATTAATTTCCTTCTCTCAATCCACGATATCGGTGGGCGAGTTTGATAAGGGGGGGGGGGGAAAGAAGCTTCAAGAGCGTAGGTCAAAAGTAGGAGGTCGTGCCATTTTTAAACTTAAGAATGAAGATCAGATTTCATAGCTTCATCATACGAAAGGCGATAAATCGATAGCGGTCAATAAATATCGATCATGGCATATTATTAAACCCCATAAAAACCGGAGCACATCAGATTCTTGATACTGGATGAAGACGAATTTTCCCCAACAAGATAATGATTATGATAGCATTCGCATACTACTATAGTCCCAGTGTTCTTTGCATTGTTTCAAGTGCGAAACGTGCTGAAAAGTTCTCGGCCCGAGTAAGAAGGAAAATAACCTCAGTCCTGATATTTGGCCAATTAAATACCACTCTGTTGCTGTTATCACCTCTGGTTCATTCAAAACTTGATTTCTTTTCAAACACCTTATAAAAATTGTAGGTCTCAGCGAGGACCATCCTTCTGGCGCTACAGAATCACCATCAAGGAACTTCACCAAATATGAAAATGGGCATCACTTGAGGACTTTCAACGACAGCAACACCTAAAATGGCTAGCACATATAACTAAATGAAAATATAATAACATAATATTTTAACAGGCCACACTATTCCAAACAAAATGATAAGAAGGAAGCCCCCCCCCCCCAAGCCCTATATTAATACTGGAAAGAGCAATTACAGCTACTCGACTTGAGAAACTTATTTTCTTGAGATTTTGTTTTAAGAGAAAGATTTTATAAATTTCAAACAGCAGTGGTATTGGCTGCTCTGTCAATGAATTCTGAATGTTTCCTGATAGGGAAACGGTTAATATTATCATTTAAGTTTTGAAAAATCAAATAATAAATACGAACGAATGTGCAATGTTCTTTCGGAACGTAGGCAATAATAACTCTTCACAATTTCCTAATACTTAACATCAGGAAAAGACAGCTGAAATCTTTGGGACATGTAATGAGGAAGAAAGGAAAATCTGGTACTCACAGATCATAGATGGGAAAGAGAGACAGGGAAAAGCAACACGTAACAAACTTGATGAGCCTGAGCAAGTGGATGACAGAGGGGGTTTGGAAGGTATAACACGAGAACGCGTGTTAAGAACCATTAGGAATAGTGGAATGTGGAAAGCCATGATCGATTGAAGGGACACGGCACATAGAAGAAGAACATGAATCTGTGTAGCCCTAAGTCTGACTATCCTTCCTATTCCCTGTTCTGCCATCCATTTACACACCCTCAATAGGGAGGTTTCCATCTTATTGTCTTGCTCTTGTGGGTATCAAATTCTCCAAGCTCCCTTTCCTTATTATGTGTCCCAGAAATTTCAACTCTCATTCTTTTTGTTTCCATTTTTCTTAAAACTTTCTCACTGCTCACATGATCCGTCCATGGTATTCCCAGAATCCTTTTGTAGAACCACATCTTTGTAACTTTAAATCTCCTGTTCAACTGTGAAGAAAATACCAAGTATTCACTGTCATATACGAAAGTTAATATTACATAGAAGTTCACTCTGTTCTTTGTTTCTAACGAATTTTTCCTGTTTCTTAATTCTGAGTTCACATTTTTCAAGTCATATTCTACGATTTAATGCGTTCTCGGCTTTCTGTGTCACATTCTCATCGACTGTAAAATCACTTCCCAGATAATTAAATTTCTGTACTTGCTTGACTTTGACGTCATCGAATCATACCTAGCATCTTGTGTTGTCCTTCTTTCAAACGACTACGCATATGTCTTCGTACAATTGATAGTTAGCATTTTCTTCTAGCTTTCCTTTACTACATTGTCTATGAGTTCCTGCTATTTTCTTTCTGTCTGCCACCAACACAGTA